>BMAW01121300.1:15795-47444 GCA_019974015.1 Nephila pilipes | reverse complement strand
AGACGCCAAACGGTCAACAAATTTTTTTCCTCTTGTAAGCCATATTACAAAGATTATCGCTTCTTACTTCTTTTTGGTGCAGAAAAAATAAAATGATAAAAAAAGCTTTATGTAAAATTTTGCAAAAACTCTCAAATTGTGCTTTTATATATATATATATATATATATATATATATATATATATATATATATAACTATTATTAAATGACTCAATTAAATATAAGAATTAAAGTAATCTATGAAATATCCAGAAATAGACAATAATAAACTTTTTCGACATTAAAAGTAAAGGAAAGCAAAAAATATTAAATTGAACATTATATCAGCTACATGTAATTAAAATTAAAGCAAACGATAGTGATCTGGTGCTCCAAAAGTGATCAAAATTATCAACGCCTTGGGTGGATAATTTAAAATTATACATAAAAATAAATTATTAAAACTAACATAAGCTGAATAGAATGTTTTTTGTATTTATAAATAAAAATTGTTAAGAGGAAACATTAAATGTAGTTCAACACTTTAGTTTAGTTTAGTTTAGTTTAGTTTTTAATTAACGTCGCACTAGAAGCAACACGAGGGCTATTGGCGACGGACCTCGTAATTTTGAACCACGGTCAAGTGACGGTAGTTCAACACTAAATGCAGTTCTTAGTGAATTATTTGATTAACTGTCACATTATAAGGAAATTGTGTTGCCTGATAGAAATCGCATTTTTGTCATGCAAAATTAATTGCAATTTGAAATGTTTTTCTTTAAAATTAAATTTAATGTATTAAGAAATTATCTATTAAATAATGATAATTTTTCAATGATTAAGTAATTAAAAATAAATAAGTAATACATTGCTCCTGATACATATTTAATTTTAGCGACCATATAATGTTTTTTGGTACTTTTCCATTTCGCCGGCGCCGGCGATAAAGACGCTAAATGGTCAACCAATTTTTTTCCCTTGTAAACCACATTATAAAGTTTATCGCTTTTTACTTTTTTTTTTGGTGCAGAAAAAATAAAATTAAATTAAAAAAAAAAAAAATGCTAAATTTTGCAGACTCTTAAGTTGTGCTTTTATATATATATATATTATTATTATTGTTAAATGACTCAATTAAATATAAGAATTAAAGTAATCTATGAAATATCCAGAAATAGACAATAATAAACTTTTTCGACATTAAAAGTAAAGGAAAGCAAAAAATATTAAATTGAACATTATATCAGCTACATGTAATTAAAATTGAAGCAAACGATAATGATCTGGTGCGCCAAAAGTGATCCAAATTAATAACACCTTGGGTGGCTAATTTAAAATTATATATAAAAATAAATTATTACAACAAACATAAACTGAACTGAATGTTTTTTGTATATATAAATAAAAATTGCTCAGAGGAAACTTTTAACTCGGGGATAATAGTCATTGTTGCTTTATACCCCATAAAACAATCAAACAAAAAGTAAATGCAGTTCAATCCCCTTCGTGAATTAATTGTCATATTATACGGAAATTGTGTTACTTAGCAGAAATGACAGATTTTCGTCATCCAAAATAAATTGCAATTTTAAACGTTAATCAAGGCATTTTTTCTTATATAGAATATATATCCTTCTCTTCCCCCCCTCTTCCTTGCATTAAATTGAATTAATTGTGACTTGTATTAACATATAAAGTTTGAATTTAAGAATTGTCATATTCTAAAAATTATTAGTAAAATTAACTGTTACATATCCTAAACAATTATTCCCTGAATAGTTGTGATTACTCTATAATTAAAATTTTCTATTGAAATATATTTTATTGTGACTCGTAATATCATGAAAACTTTTACTCAAAAATTAACATACAGAGTAATTTTTAAAACACATTTCATAAATAATAAATTATTAATAATTGTTTATTCTAAGAATCAATCGCTTGTGACTCATGTACCAATAAAATTTAACAATAATCTTTTCTAAGACAATGTTTTAATTCATTAATTCGTCGTTTTGTACAAAATTGTGATACTCCACGAAAATTGTAAATTTCTCATCCGTTTGCATCCCCCTCCCCCTTTCTTCAAATCAGGTGATACTTGAAGAATTTTGGATATTCTTGTGTTCCATTCTTAACAAGCCCAAGTGGCGCATCGTCTATCATTGGCTAAAAGAAGGCCCGCCTACAAGGCTCGCTTTTCCCGCCAAACTAAGACTGTTTACTGAAATTTAATGTGTTCTTGCGATTAAAAATATAGTTTTATACATAAAATTGTCTTACTGAATCATTTATGTTTTGACAATATTAAGAAAACCTTTTTTAGACTTAATTTTTTTATTTCTTAAAGGAAATATGTACTTAGTTTCTATAAACTTGTAATTAAAAACACCGGCATTTTGCCGGCCATGCATTTACTACGCGCTAGTGCGCGGAGGGATACATGATACAGCTACGCATAAAAGACCCCAGACACCCGTCCTACACGCATTCAGTTTTCTGCACTCAATGAGTATAGAGTAGTGAGCGATATTTAGTAACTCGTGTTTTATTGTGTGTGTGTCTCTGTGTGTTCGTGTATAAGACTTACACTGCTATTTGATTCAAGAATTTCTACTTTTGGATTATAAATGTTGGACACTGATTCTAATATGTCGAGAGTAAGTTTACTTACTTTTATTAATGAAATGGATTAAGATTCGTATTTTTACATATGGTTTTGTATTTTACTTTAAAATTTTCGAAATATTGTTTAATATTTACTGCTACTACGTTCCAATGCCGTTCGGTATTCCGTAATGTAGCAAGAAGATGCTGGAATTTAAGAATCTCGGCTGATTTATCTTACTGATTGAGAGCAGACTTGATTTGAAATTAGTTCTGGTATGGCGTTTAGCAAAATTTCACAAAACAACTTTCAATTTGGAAGCAATCTGTTTAGTCTCATTTAGCTAATAGATTTAATGAAGATTCAGATGTTATATAATTCTGTATTTTCGATTTCTGTGTTTTACAAATCTTACAATTAAAGGGCGTTTTCGCCGGTAGATGTGGCATGGCGAAGACCGGCTCGCCAAAGAAGTACTTTTTGGCTTCCTCATGAGCGATTCGCCGCCAGGTTGGAGGGCTTGCGAAACATTCCTTTTTAACCTGCTGTTGTAATCCAGTCAGCTGGCTCCCGGCGATTTAAATGGGCGAGGGTATTTAAACTTTACGTGGAGCCGATTGTTGTGAGTTATCCTTTGTAAGATTTGCGGCGGAAAATGCAATCTAGAATTTCTTGTGAACACAATTGCAGTGGAAGTTAAATCAAAACCAATATATATTTTTTGCTAATCTTAATATAAATTTGCATTTCTCAATGCTCTGTGAAAATTTTTATTCACATTTATGTACAGAAAATCGGGAATTTTTATGAGTAATGAATATATAAACAAGGGTGGACTTTGATAAATAGGAATTATTAAAAGTGCTTTAAATTAGGATTTAAAATTTGTTAGTTTTAATTTAAAGAAATCTAGAAGCTTGGAGATCATTCTGTTTTCATTAAAAAGTAATAAAATAACTTGTATTTATGTGAATGAGAAAAGTGCTCCTTATATTTGTGAATATTTACTGTTTTACGCAATTGTAAAGTGAATGTCATTCACGATTTCTTAATTATTGTCATTACATTATGTAAAACTTTTACTAAGTGTATTGAAACATGTTATGTTATAATTTAAGTGTATTGAAATTTCAATGTGTCAAAGGATAATTTAGTCTGTCTCTTAAAAGCCTTTTTATTTATATTACTGATACTAAGAAATTATCCAAAAAATTTTGGGAAATTTGTGTATCATGTAAATAATTAATACTTAATTCTAGGTAAAAGGAAACAATCGTGATACTTGGAAAGTATTTTTTAACTGCATTATAATTTGATTTGTTTGATTAGCAGTAAATGAATTTATAATTTTAATCCTGTTGTGACCATAGGACTAGAATTCATTGACAGCTGCTCAAAATTCTTTTTTTTTGTAAATTTTTTTTTTTATGATACAAAATAGGAATTTTGCTGAATCTTGGAAGAAATCAAAAAAATTTCTCAAACCTTAGATTCTAGTAATAAAATGAAGTCTGGGACCTGTTATCCATACTTACATTGATCTTTAACCTAACTTTGAATTTTCATTGAATAAGTTTATTTAATATTAATTTTTAAATGAAATCCATTGAATATGTATATAAAATGCTTTGCTGTCATTGATTGCTTTTATTTTTCTGTTTATTTAACAGCTTCTTTGTGGATCATTTTTAGGTTGTGAAAACTTTTTTGTAAATAAGTAAACTAAATTAAAATAGTCACATTTGCACATTAGGACAGACAACATTGTACACTTGCATTTAATCAAGATTGGCTTTCATTCAGTCCTGGAAAAAGCAGTAATTTTGTATATAAATAGTTTAATAACTATTTATATACAAAGACCAGGATTTGACTGTTCTATTCCTATTGTTTGTCATTTAATATTGATTGTTATATCAATGCTTGGTAGTTTCAGTTATCTTACCAGGAATAGGGTACCAGGAATTCTATATTAAATCTTAAGACTCCTTGTTTTTGTGATATAAACCTTCAAGTTATTAGTAGATACTTGGATTTTTTTTTGTATGCATAATATTTCAAAGTTTCTATCGAACTATAAAAATAATTTTTTCGCCACAAATATTTTTTCCCTTATCATTTGAGCATGGACATGTTTTGCAAGATATATTAATCATTTAAATTTCTTTTAAATTTTTTATTGGCTTGAAATAGAATATGTGATATGCCTGATACCTGCTTTCATCACTAATGAACTCTAATTTTCAAAAATATGTTGTAATAAATTTCCCCCAGATTTTTTATTGGATTGAAGTGAAACAAGAATATAAATGAAGCATTTTATTTACTTGTTGATTTATGTATTGCCCAAAATCATATGTAAACAGGAATCAAGATATGATTAACAAAATAAATAACATTCAAAATTTTTAGACAGCTGTGAGGCAGTTTTATTTATTTACTTCAAGAATTTTTAGTTCGGCTTCCATCTTGGAATGTTTGGGGGTTAAATAGTTTTAATATTGATTTACTATTTGCCTATCAAGGTGCTATTGTTGTAAGTTGATCACTTTTGGCGAACCAGATCACTTTTCAATTTTTTATCATTTGCTTCAATTTTAATTGCTTTCTAATTTATATAAAGTAGAATAAGGTTTATTTCATTTCTTATAATTCATTGTTCATTTCCTTACTCTATTATAGTTATGTATCTGAATAACTGAAGAAATAATGATTGTTCTACCCTTGTGTATGGTTAAGGTTCATGTTTACGAAAGACAACTGAAATGGATGAATGACACTGAATATCAACAGTTGGTTTAACAGTCTAAAACTCCCTACCCCCACCATTGAAGCTTTTAGAATTATTAGCTAATTTATAAATGATTTGAAAAAATCCTATACATTTTAACTTCCCACTTAAAAAATATTTAACTGTAGTTCAGAATTGCTGTTTATTACAAATCAAATTACATAACTCCAGCTCTTAAAATCTCAAATCCTCCTGTAACAATTATACTATCCTTATATTATTATTAATTAAACTTCCCAAAAACTCCATAAAAGGAAAAAATCTATGAAATTATTTCAATTGGCCATTTTTCAAGTATAATTGTCATTTTTTCACCACTCAATTCTGTACCAAATCATCTCTCTGTGAACTGTGACGAAAACCACTATACATGAAAATGTAAAAATTACTATACACTGTCAACTTTAAATGACCCAGAAACTCAGCAAATACCAAACCAGCGGAATGGGACACAACCAAACTAGATAGTTAAAAAGGAGATCAAACAGGGAATTCTAAATCAGGAAAATTCTCCTACCCCCTCCCAACATATAATATTTCAAACAGAACAAATTACTATTTATCAGAAACTTAGTTTTTTTTTAGAGATCAAATAAGAAGGAAAATTACTAATATATTTTGTGAAAAAAAAAAAAAAGGACAAAATTGGAAAAGTATTGTCTTCTTCCTTAAATTTTTATTATTTGGTGTTCTTTGTGGAAAAAAGTTTGTTCAATCAATTTTTTTTTTCTCTCCTAACTCTTTAAACTTTCCCTTTCATTCATTACCAATGCTTTCTCTCCTTGGTCGTATGTAGCCTAGTGGTCAATGTTCCTGCCTAGGGTTTTGCAGTCTATGGTTCTAAACCATGATTGTATTTTCATGCCATCTCTTTCCTTTCCTTAAATAACTGAGAAATGACCGACTGTAAGAAGAAAAGAAAAAAACTTATGTCAACGAGGGAAAAAAAACTTTTGTAATAATGGTAAAGGCAAAAAAAAAAAAAAAAAATGTAACAATTCTTGTGAACTAAAAAAATAAATACATTTGAATTATTTTATTCCTTATCTCCTCCCCCCCATATGCTTTTACCAGTAAAATTATGATCAAATGACTTGTTTTACTACATTATGTTACATCATGATTGGAAAGAAAAATATATCTTTTATTTGGAAAGAAAAATATATATCTTTTATTTGCTGCTTGTAAAAGGTTGTAGCTGTAGAAGAAAAAATCGGCTATGAAACTAAACAAACTATTAATTTTATGGAGTTTTCTATTTTTATTTTGCTTCTAAATTATTGCTTTTAATTGCGTGTAAAAAATATAATTGAAACAACGATAAGAAATGTTTTTACATTATTTAATTTCTGAACTTAGTACTTTTAAGCAAGTACTTTTAAATGTTAAATATTTGGAAGTTGTTTAATATACAATTTTTGTAGAATTACTCATAAAAAAATAAAAGTTAATGTAAAGAAAAATCATCATTTGTATACATTCTCTCCAATATATTAAAATTATGATGCTGTAAATTAGAATTGTAATTAAAATAGAACTGTAAATTAGGAAAGAAAAGGGATTCCTCCTTTTTTGCCACATAATACCTCTTACATCCCTTGCTCTCCAGTCATAGTTCATGCAAGAAAATTTTGAATTGCTAAAAAGTATATATTGCTCATTAAGATATTGTAAATATATATGTAATAGAGGTATTCTGAATTGGTTTTTACTTTACTTGTACCTTCCGGATTAAAATTAATATTTTTGCTAATATTTAGACTCTGTGATCATGGATCTCTTTAATTTTTTATGTATGAAATTTGAAATATTTTCCTATTCAGTTAGTTTTTTTAGGATATAGAGCTACAAAGGCTATTATCTTCTTCCATTCCGTTTTCATTGAAGATATCTAACAAATACTGTATAACTGGTGTAAACATTTGCCGGAGCAGATACTTTGAGATCAAAAGAAATAAATGGGGAAGATTGATTAATAATTTAAGTCTTGCTTATAAGTGACATGAAGGTTATTGGTAGAATGCCCTGAGTCATTGAGCTCACTCTACGAGTTTTAAAGCTGCAAATCTGCCTCACAGGAAACAATCACCCTCGTACTCGGCATTTATAGACAAAAAAAAAAAAATTTTCTTTGTTTCAACAATAAATGGTTAGAAATTACAGTCCATGTTGGAATAGAGAATAATTTCAAAATTCAAAGGTAAATAAAACTTGCAATGTGTAAAATGTACTTGCAGAGTGGAAAATGTACATGACAGGAATAAAAAATCAACAGGATTTTTTCTTGCAGAAATAAGACTTATAATTGGCAAGGTATGTTTCGTTAAATGTCACGATATGAAAGGCGTCCACAAACTTGTGAACTTAAGTATTAGAAATATATATATATATGCAAGGTATACAATTATAAGCACATAATAAGGAAATAAGGAAGGTTTGGTGGGAGACTAGTATTTTGAATCCAGATCACGGGATAAGATACTAAACAAGCGCCTTACTCTTCAAACTTCCATACAACACTAAACTCCTCAAAAGCTTTAAGGAAAGTTAAGGGATCATGAACCTGAGGTACCCTGCTGATCCTCTCTTTTCCATGGGACTTATTATCTTTGAACATGTGATGTGCCTCTAGGAAATCCTAGCAATCCTTTTCAATTAATTTTTACTTCTGTTGTCTAGATCTTGATTATATATGTTAGGTGCAGCATAGATGGATTTATATCTTATTCCAGCACTCTCATGCTAACTTGAATACTTCAAATCCATGAAATTTCACATGCATCAGTACTGCTATGCAATTGGTCTTTAGTGGAATCTGGATGCTAGTTTGAGACTCTGATCACTCAGCCGCTATGACCCATTTATATAATAAAAATTATGAATGCCAAGGCCACTTTTACCGTTTCGATTTCTACCTTACTTCCCTCTTCTAATTTCCACTTCAGCCATCATGGGAAAGGGGTAAGTACCCTCGACCGATTTAATGTACATCAGCCCTGCTACACGATGGATCTTTAGTGTCACCAGGTTTCGAACCCACAATTCAGCGAAAATGCTGGCCGTGAGTTTGACCATGATAACTTGGCTGCTGCGGTGAAGGGGAAGATATAAACGTTTTAGAACAGAAAGGAGAATCATTATGTTACAGTAATGTAGAAGTCAATTACTTAATGATGGGTAGTTTTTAAGTACTAGAACAATATGGGAGTAGTGGGTCCATTGGGTTTTCTAGAAAGGATTAAGTGGCCTTAAAACAATGTTGAGCCTCTGACCACAACAAATTTGACATCCCCTCCCTCCAGTTGGAAAGTGAAAGAAATTGTTCCTGGAAATGCTAAATCATAATGGTATCCCTAATTTTGAAAGATGGGAAACATTTGCTTGGAGCACTGGTTGCAAGTGGAGAGATGCAAAATCAGCTTGTAGCTTTGTAGAGTGAGTGTCTGTTGGGTTTCATGATATTAAAGCCAAATTAAGTTATGCTGTGCTGAATATTTGTTATTTGTTTGAATATTAAAATCTCTCCTATAAAAATCCAAGAAAAGTTCACCAAATTATATAAGTTTAAAATAGACAAATTAAATATATAGAGCGAACACAAGACAAATGATGGAACATAGCAGGAAAAGCATTTGGAGATATTCTTGCCTAGTAAAAAGTGTTCATAAGTAAAACGAGTGCCCAATGCGAAAACTCAATTTAGCATGTACCCTTCTAGAAGAGGAAGTTTATTACAATGGATTTATTTTCTTACTTCATAACAGCTACTAAAATGCAATTACCAGAGAAAATCCTGCAAAGAAAATTATTTGCTATGAAAGAAAGGATAATAATGAAAAATGCAAATTAATTCCTTTTGTAATAACTTTCCTTTGTTTGGAATAACTTTTATCATGAATACATTGTCCATCCTTTTGGTGGTTGCTTGCTTCAGGTATGCTCATCCTTAAAACCTGGTTCGATATTACCAGGACCTTTGCTGACAGCTTACAAGGTTATGTTGCGAAGTTAAGGAGACTGTACCCTTTGAACAATTTTCACTATTTATGCATTAAATTTTTTTTTAACTATTTTGAGATGAAAATGCGGATACATTGTTGAGATAATTTTAGAAATTTTGCTTTAAAAAAATTAAAAACCTTATTCTTCCTGTATTTATTATATTTTACTGTGACATGTTTTTTGTAATATTCTCATTGATGTTTAAAACATCTCTAAGGATCAATTATGATAACTTACTAAATTTTGGAGGGAGGAAAAATGTTTATAATAAAATTAAGCAAAAACTTCCAATATCCCATACATGATAGTATATATATATATATATATATATATATATATATATATATATATATATATATATATATAAAGTACATTTTATAATTGCTGAATTGATCCCTCATCTTCCAATCATTTTGCACAGAAAAAAATGGAATTGATTGACAATTATATGTGAAAGGTAGATTAGGTAGTTGATTGGCTTTTTAGCCACCCAAGGGGCTATTGTTTTAGTTAACACATTTTTCAAAAATTTATTTTGCTTTTGCGTATATTTTAAGTATGTCTGCTTTCACCAGTAACGAATTTAATTTTCAAAAATATGTCATTGTAAATATCCCCTAATTTTTTTTATTGGATTTAAGTGAAACTAATATATAAAAATTAAATATTTTATTTACTTATCGATTTCCGTATATAAATATTATTTCCGTATATAACCTTAAATCATGTAAACAGGAATCAAAATATGAATGAATGTAAATAAAAATATTCTGAATTTTAAGACAGCGGTGAGGCTGCTATTTTTTTAGCCTCCCAAGGGGCTATTGTTTTAGTTGGATCACTTTTGGCGAATCAGATCATTTCAGTTTTTTATTGTTCATTACATTTTAATTACATGCATTATCGTATTGAAAAAGCATAACAAGAAAAGCCTTTTTAAAGTTAATAATTGAAAATTTTACTGTATGCTTCAAAAATAAAAAGTGCTATTTAAATGCGCTATTTTAAAACATTAACTGTAAGTTTTTCATAGTAATAATTGCATTTTCATATAATTTCAGTGCATATTTTTAATAATTATTAACATTTTCAGAGTATTCAGATCTTGATTTAACTGGAAAAATATATAACTAAAAAAACATTTTGAACGCTTTTTTTGCTTGATATTTAAAATTCTATATCTTGAAATATATGGTGAATAAGAATACATATTCCAAAATTATTGATATAAAACTTAGAATAAGTTCGATAAAAACCGTGACGCCCTTTCTTCCTAAACTGCCATCATCCTAAGCTCAGTCAGTAATTACTAAGACTCTTAATTGAAGGTACATAGGAGGAAGATAAAATACTTTTAATAATCACTGAAGAATAGATACTGTGGCTCTCTCGAATCCTACTTAATTCTTCAATTCTAAACTAGGATCAACTAATAATTCTTTGCTTACCAATTCACTCATTTGGATTCAATCACATCTCGAAAACATCCCATTCACTTCGATCCAAAAACTTTACGGTGATGCATTAATACAACTTGCATATGTTTATCAGCCTCACGTTATCTTCTGTCTACCTTCATTTTCCTTTAAATTCTATTATATATGGCTGTCTCCAATTCAATTCTCTACATTTCTTATCTTCATCTAATTTACCTAATCACGTTTCATTTTGGTTGGGAAGAAATTGTAATGTTATGTGATTCAAATTACCATTGTCCCCAAGGTTATTGAGAAGAAATCGCGAATGGCCCAATGTTGCAGTACAATAAACAAAACACAGGATATCAACAAATCGCTCCTTCTGCAAGTTTTAGTCATTGAAAAGATCAGTGAAACTAAATAAAATTAGTTTTTGTTTTAAAAAAATGACACAAAATTACTGATCTCTAAAAAATATCTGTGGTCAAGTGCCAACCCTCTTCTTACTGAGGCTCATCCGTTGCAGTATGGAAGTTAGAGGGAGGTACCAGCTCATCCTCGTCACTTGATTGAGGGTCAAAATTGCACATCATCTACCGCCAATAGCCCTCGTAAAGTGCGATGTTAATAAGTTGGTTGGTTGGTTTTATTAACGTTGTGCTAGAAGCAACACGAGGGCTATTGGCGATGGACGTAATTTTGAACCTCGATCAAGTGACGAGGACGACACCTCAGCTGGTACCTACCTTTCCTAACTTCAACACCACGCTAATGGGAGGACTTTGGGCTTCAGCAGATTTAACGTGCATCAGCTGAGGCTACACGGCGAATCTTTAATGACATCTAAGCTCGAACCTATGACTCAATGAAAAACGCCGGCCATGAGTCCTCTACCATAACCACTAGGTTGCCGACGTTAATAAAGAATCAGTCTAGTTCTCATCTTCACAAAAGTAATAAATCGAAATATGACTAAAAAAATGTTACTACATACAAGGAATTTTAAAAGTTGATGTTTTTGTCATGTAATGAGTCTCCTTTAAGTGCTTCCTTCCAGTTGAGGAAACTTTCATTGTTCTTTTGAAATTTGTCTAAAATTGAACTTAATATTAAAATGGGGATAGGCATTGATAAAGAATTGCAAATTTTTGTAAAAGAAAAAAAATTTAGTGTTATTTTAAATTATCCTAAACATTTCAATAATGAGTTCAAGTGACTAAAATGTGTGATAATAGTGACGTAATACTGCTGCTTGGGCTATATCATTCAAAGCAAATGGCTAGAAAAATTAACAATATTTTAGCATTATTTGTATAAATATTCTATCTTAGGCATGAATACATATATAATATTAATGTATTTATTTTACAGGATGAGGATTATCCGGACATTTTCGATGATCCAAAACATTGGAGCTATAATATTACTGATAGTGTTATAGAAGAGTACGAAACTATTACTCAAGATTTTTTGGATGATGTTAAAAATAACCCAGCACCAAAGCCCATGATTAGGGATGTATTTCTGGGAAAACCCTGGTCTCCTACTTCACGTCCTGTTTTATGTCGTACTTCAACTCCCGTTAAAGGAAATGATTCGATGGATTTTGATGGATCTCCACTGTGGAAATCACTAACTGTTGAAGATTATAAACTAACTTATGAAGATTTGGGTCTAAGTCCTCTTAAGAAAAATGAACTTTTTCCAAATCTAAGTCCTCTTAAGAAAATTGAACATAATTCAGATTTTTCCTTTTCTGGTCTAAGTCTTAAGAAAAATGACCTTTTTCCAGATCTAAGTCCTCTTAAGAAAATTGAACATAATTCAGATTTTTCCTATTTTGGTCTAAGTCCTCCTAAGAAAAACATTATGGAACATGAGTATCCTACGATAGCACAACATGGATTAAATAAACAGTCGTGTGTGATGCGAGACTTGTTCCAAGAGATCTATGATGATTATTTGTTCCATTCAACCCTGATACCCACAGACGAATTTGGATTATTACCGTACGACAACCAGGAAATATTGCATGAAGTATCGATGGATAATGGTGCAAAAGTATTTGGCCAGCACAGAGATCACACTTACTGCAAAGGTAAGTTTCATAGTGTTGTTTTTTTAATGTACATGTTCAATTTTTATTGATTTTTATATTCCTAAGCTGTTGGATTATAAAGCTTTCCAACATTGTTATAAAAGGTTCACATGAGGGTTAAAATGCTTTCACCTACTAGATGCCGCTCAGAGTAATGCTGTGTCTCAACATCTATTCTTTCTTGCTTTCAACCTTTTAGAAAGTTGGTCAAGTACTCGAATACCATTAGACAAAAAAAAGTAACCTGCCTGTCTTGGCATATATGAATTTCAGTCGATATCAGTTATTTTATTTAAAGATACTTTCTTAGATGGTGTTGTTTTCGTTGAGTTGTGGGTTTGAGCCTTGATATTAAATCAATAACTTAAGACATGCCGTGTAGCGACACGTAGCCGGGCTGATGCCCTTTAATCTGTCGACTCCTCCCTTTTGGTATGGTGTGGAATGCAGGCGCGGATGTCATTGCTTGACCATTATTTTGTTCGAGTGCAATATTAATAAGTAATCAATTAATGGCAAACATGGAAATGTTACTAGTTTGTTACTTCAGTGTTTTTAGTTTTGAAAGAAACCAAATGTGTTGCAGTAATTTAATTTTTAAATTTTTAGAATTAATATTTACATTGCTTGTGAATTTTAAATGTGATATTTTACGTCCAACATTAGATCCAGATTCAGTTGGTAAAAATAAGTAATTCTCTAAATAATTATAAATAGCATATACATAGCATATTAATTCTTTGTTATACATTGAAGTTAAGACAATTTTTATTAATTCCAGATCAAATTATCGAAAACAAACCTGAGCCTCAAGATAACGAACCTATCAACCATGAAGCCAATGTCGATGTTTGGAAGACCGATCAGGATGATGATACGAAGCCGATACGCAAAAAAGTGCCACTTTCAAAGAATCCTGTTCCTCGTCGCTATATGGTCTCTATCAAACAAGCATGCTCGGTCATAGAAAAGACTAATTCAGGTGTTAGGAAAAGTGCCAGAAATGCGAGAACGAAACTGAAAGGCAGTGTTGAAACCACTCCATCTGGTTCTGACAACGATGATGGATTTGTCACGCAAACAAGACCAGCTAAACGAGCACGTGCCACTAGTCGGACCTCAAGTGAAACTACTCAATTTAGATCTGAAAATGGACCTCGTAGCTCATCGAAGTCAAAACCACCAGCTAAGCGACAGCGCATCGCAAGTAAATCTGTTAGTCGGACTACAAATCAAACTGTTAGAAGTACTGCAGGACGAACTGTTTCTAAACCAACAAAAAAGAAAACACTTAAAGAAAAACAAGGCCATAAAGACAATGAAAAGCTACGACGAGATAAACTTAGAGAAGCTTTCCAAGACGTACGGCTTGTACTTCCTCTTAATTATTTGAGAAGTGAAAAGGACAGACCATCTTGTATAATTTCTAAACAGAAAATTCTAAATGGAGCCCTAAGAAGAAGTAGTGAATCCTATATTTATCTTAATGAAAGAAAAACATATAAATTTAAAAACAGAATACAAAGCAAACTTCTAAAATTTCAGTTAAGTTCTAAAATATTAATGAAAAAAAATGCGTTGATAATTCGGAATTCAAAATCTCAGCATAGGTTTAAGCATAGAGCATATCACCAACGCCAAGGATGGTGAAGTTTACATTAAAAACGACTTGTTTCATACTCATCTATACATGTGTCATCTTTTGCATTTTGTATTCATTACATTAATATAATTCCAAACTGCTAGAGTATGAAGACAACATTGACTTTAAAAGTATACATTGAAATGATTGTCATCAAGCCAGAATTTGGTGCCAATCATCCAGACAGTTTTTGCTGAATGAAAATGTATACAGCAGTTATACTTGTAATTTTAGTAGTATTCAAGATTGTGATCATTTTATTTAACTTTTAATGTTAAGGTTCCCATCAACCTGTCATTCTGTGTATTGGCAGGTGTAATGTTAATCATCTGTCTATGGAGTTTTCAGACGGCTATGATTCAAAGTTTGCAATCATTCTTCTAAAAATTACAATTCAATTAGAGAATACTTTCACAAACTTTGAAAGGACTCATTGATGGGAGCCTTTAGTTTTCACTTCTTTTCACTAAATTCAATTGAGTTAATAGTTATGATTATAAAGATGGTGCAAAGAAAATTGTTTTCTCATTAGAAATTTTTAGATATGATTTTTTAAACATGTTTCTTGCAAATTTTTTAAGTGTTTTTAAAAAGGTTCTGATTGTATTGTTAAATTTCATGCATTAGCAATTTAAATTTTAGGTAATTAAAATTTTAAGCCCTATTTTTTATCTATATATATAGTCATAAGAACTTCCCTCAAATCATTTTTAATGATATTTATTGTACCATTTTGTATATAATCAATTCTTGTGTTCTCATCATTGAAATAAACATGTTAAGCCATTAAAGCTGTGTTTATTTTGTGTCTGAAACATCGAAGTATGACATAGTGGCAACAAAGCTAAAAGCGATCTTTTAGTGTAATTTGATTTTCAAGATGCAAATTTCAAGCAAGTTGGTGCATATTTTTTTAAAAAAATATGGACCAACTTGCAAATATACTTGTAACTTGCAAAAAATATGGACCAATGGATTAATATAAATGTGTCATTCTCTCTCAACCCAATCAGCTTGCCTTCTTTTTTCAATCCTAGTTATATCTTTATATTCTATTATATCTTTATATATTATAATATTCTAATATATTATTAATATTCTAATAATAAAGTCCTACCTTACCAAATCACTCATTTTGATTCAAATGCTTCTTGATTAGAGCAGATTCGAATCTTACTTTAGCTGGGAATTACTTCAATCCAAACAATTAATAATTAACTCATAATTTACAAATGTCTATCAGCTTGTTATCTGCCTCCTTTTTTTCCTTTCAATTCCATTTTGCATGTATATCATTTTATATTCATTTCATTACACTTGTCTTCGTCTAATTTGCCTAGTTACGTCTCATTTGGTTTTGCAAGGGATTATAACTGTGGGGAAATCAAATTACCTTGAAGTTTTTGAAGAGAAAACCACCAATAACCAATGTCATGATCTAACGGTAGTAACGGTAAGTTTGTTCAAAAGAAAAATATGTTTCCATAAAGCGAAATCTTTTTGTGTTGAATGATTAATTTTGGATTAAAAGAATTGTGTATTTTGTTGGGATCCCAAATAAAAAAATATATGTATATTCGCAGTATATACGAATATATATATCATATATTTTTGCATGAAACTTTGACAATACGATTGTTTGGTGCTATTAATCGAACCATAACCATATCACCTAACAAGTATGTGCAATACTGTAAATATAATGAACTTGATTTTGCAATATAACATTCATGAAATGTTATGAAGTAACATATTAACAATCATTTGTAGACTGCAAGTCTCATAAAGAACTGTGTCCTTGTATTTGAATTTAGACTATCTACAGAGCTTCTTGTACACATTCTTTTTGTATAAATTCCTCACATACTTATTTCAGTGTAAATGTAAACTATTATTTCTCTTTTTTTTTTCTCGTTGACACGTTTAAATTTTGAATCATTATTAGAACATCAATATCTAACTTAGTACTGGGCATTGTAGATCTGAAATATCTCATCTAAAAATCAATACTCCTTGAAATCATCTGCAACTCTACTCCCAGTGAAGTTGAAAACTTGATAGTTTCTATTCATTCATGTTCTTACTGTGTCTGATTCATCAAAATAGGATTAGAATTTAAAGGATTTTGGATTCTGATAATTCGAATGTGTTGTGTTTATATGGTATAGAATAAACATATATGGTACGGTTTGCATATGGTAATTTTACTAAATTGGCAACAGTTTGTATTCAAATTTTTTTTAAACTACAGTATTGATAGTTTACTCCTAAAAATAATCAGTACAATGTGTCAAGTGAAAAATTAATCTTTCCACTTGGTTATGAAAGAAAATTATCTAACTTTTTACGTAACTTTTATGTAAAAAAAAAAAAAAAATTACATACATTTTCTCAAAAGAAATATTAACTTTTAGTAAAGGAAGAATCTTCTAAAGTATTCTCTGATCAATAAGAACACTTTTATTTTTTCAATTTTGCTTATAAGTACATACATTACTATTAAATATAACAATTAAGGTAAACGTAGTATCCAAAAATTGGACAATAGTAAACTTTTCCGATATTAAAATTAAAGGGAAAGATAAATTATATTTAATAGAATATATATAATAGTAAATTAATATAATATTGAATAGTAATTAATATTGAAGCAAATGATAAAGAATTGAAGTGATCTGGTATGCCAAAATTGATCAAACTAAAACAATAGCCCCTCGAGTGGCTAATAAGAGAAATGGAAGGATATTAAATTAGCATTATTGATAAAATTTATGAAGTTATCCTAAGTCCTCAATGCACTCTCTTCCAAACACTAGCGTACCCAGAAATTAGTTTTAGGAGTTATATTATCGTCATTGTTTTGAAGGAAACAATTTTGAAGTGTAGAATAACCAATAGGGAAAAAGTAAATAATATGCTGTATCAGTCTTATTTCTCCTATATAAACTGGTCAAGTATTTATGTAATTTATCAAGCTATAAAATTTTTAAAAATAAAGATCATTTACGAAAAATAAGAATATCATTTGCAATTTTTAGGGATGTATTCCCTCTCTTCGTTTACTATCAAAACCAGAGGCACTCTTTCAATAGCAAAAATGTTTCTATTTCTTTTCTCAGGAATAGGCTTAGTTTAAATCCTTTCTCTTCTTCATGATGAAGAAAATTAAGCATGAGGAGAAAAGAATTCTTATGTTTAAAGTTTAGAATATCTATAATAGTATAATTAAAGAATTAGCCTGCAATATTTTAATTCCGAGAAAAATTCTTGGGGGCATATGACCTTTTGCATCGTGTGTGTGTGCTGGATTCTATTTGTCATCTTTTTTTTTTTAGTTTTGGCTCTTTTAACGCCTATTTTAATAAAAATTAAATGTATGCATATGATGTTTAAATTTAAGAAACTGTTTTGTAGTCTCAGCAAAATGCTGTTGCTAAATTAGTGATGATAAGCCACCAAGCAGATAATCAAAACCGTACCACTTTTGGGTCCAAAAATATTGCTACAGAGACATGCTACTGTTATTTTGCATTATTCGCGTGTCGCATCTAGTAACGCACAACCGCTCTTCTCCAGTAGGTTTGCTGGTGACATATGCATTCTGTATCAGCCTTTCACACAAGACTGCTCGCACTTTTTAAAATAGGCTCAACATGGTATTTGCTCTTTGACAAGAATATAAAAGAAAAATTGTAACGATAGTTTAGTTAATATTCTCATAGTAATGGTATATGAGACGAACGACTTCTATACATGTGGGAATGTTCTTTAAAACTTTTAGGTACAAAAGTTTTGAATTTTTGTTCAGACACACCCAGCTCCGCGGACCACAGTTTAACACCGTGGGGGCCGTAACATTTTTATCCGACGCCAAAATCTTGTATTATTTAGGAATACTTGAAGGTTAAAACCTGCAGGTTTTTTTTTTTCTTGTGTTATTTGATAACCAGCGAAAAAATGACGGGAGGACAAGTTGCATATAAAAAAAAACATTGTTTTTTCCCCACGCACCTTGTCGATTTTTTTTCTGGATCCGTTATTGTCAAATGGGTTTATTTTCAAAAGAGAAATTCAAGATGGGAGGGGGGGGCAGAGGATTATTCTCGGAAAGGGATGTATTTGGATTTTGCAACAAACTCAAAACATTCGGATTTTTTTTTTTTTTTTTTTTTTTTTTTGTTATTTAGAATGCTTAAAAAAAGGTTAAGAAAATTTTCCATCTTCCTAAAAGAATAATTTTAATTCTTTTATGTGTCTTAATTTTAATTGTCTTATGTGTGTAAGAACTTTAGTCATCTTAACAATTCTTCATTTATGCTCGATAAAAATGATTCTTTTGTGCATCTATTGAGTTTGTACAAATTAAATATGCATTGATAACATAAAGGGATTAACTGTTGAACAATTCCAAAATCCTTTATTTCAGAACATTCTTAATTATCACGATCTGCATTTCGCTTGAATGTAAAATGACGGTGTTATTTTTCCTAAACACATTCACGAAATTTCCTCACACATTTATTTATATTTTTCCGCAACACATGTAAACATAATAATGCGTGTGTCTATGAATGTAATTATTCATTTACATTTCTGCGGAGTTCATTGCAGCCAGATGTCCATTCTATTTTAATTTATTATTACACATTAAAATCATTACGGTATCAAACTAGAATTAAAGAATATGACGTCAAAACAACTGATCTCAAATCGACTTCCTGAAAATTACCCTCAATGATTTCCCCCTAGAAAAATCTCTATGCATCATATATCCAATCTGGAGATTGCGCAATCTTATGTTATCCGTCTCGATTGATTCCTAAGCCGGCCCTTGTTGTTTCCTGGTAACAGTGCGAGCATTTCAAGGGACCTTCTTTCTTTTTCTCTCTGCTGTGTTGTTCGTCATCTGAGAGCAGACCTTGAGTGCTGCCGCTACCTGTCCCTGAACCGCAGCGTGGCCTTGAATTCGGTCGGCTCTACTCTCCCCTTCCCTCTGCCTCATTGTAAGAATTGCCGCGCAACGGCAGTCATTGATGGCAGCGCCCTCTGTCGGATACTCTACGTCGGGATGTGTAAAGGATGCGGCGGGATGAGAGAGAAGGGGAAAAAGATCAATCCATTGCGTCACTGGTCGGAACTGTTGCGGACGGTGGCGTAAATATTTAACCTTTTTGCATCTTCCGGTGGATTGATTTTGCTATGTAGCACGCGGGAGAGAGGGGGGGATATTGCGTAGTTTTCTTTTTCACTAAGTTTCGTTTTCGTAAAAATTATGTTTTTACATGCATCTGCTACAGACGAGCCTAAAAGTTGGCATCAAGATGAAAAATGGGTTCCACGTTTGCTAAGGTCGAAAATATTAAAAACGTTCTCCGAGCTAAAAATTAATAAAGAAGTTTAGGTATAGGTTGCACACCATATATGAAATAATCGCAAAATTCTTAACACGAAATGCATCTTACCTTCTTCAGACGAGTATGATCATCACTCACCCGATGCACCCTAGTGATCTTTTCCCTTTCTCGTGGGGGTTTACTGCCTTTTATAAAGAGGTGCTGGCGAGACCTTTCTATTTTCAACCCATCTTTTTGCCAATCTTTTTTTTTTTAATTATTTAGTTTCAGTTTATTTTTTCAACTGTTTAGATCACAATTACATCTTATTTAGCGCAGCATAGCTACATGCGTGTGTCTTGCTTCTTTAAACTCTACCTTCACTCACACGAAATGTATAGTTTTACGGTAAATGAAAAACAAACAATTGCATTTCATGGCCTATGTTTCAATTTGGGTATTAAAAAATGGTTGGGTCAAATTCTACCAATTGGTTTTGTTTTCGAAAAGGAATATAAATATTGTTACTTATGATGAAATCTGGATATTACGGTTCTAGTCCTTTCTCTTACAACTGGAAAAAGACTTCCTAAATTTTGCAAAGAGTGAATAATCGAGTCTAAAAACGAATGTCTATTCAAATAGAGCGTTCCCTTAGAATTTCGAAAATAATTCGTGTAATATTAAAAACTATATGAATCTTGATAAACTATAGCTGACTAACTATATGAATACTTGATGTGGTAATCTTGAATAAAATGCTATACTGAGTATGCAAATAAAAAATGTATAGAAAGGAGTATGTTTTCATGCATTAAGGAGAAATTCAAAATCAGCCAATAAGAAGAAGCTTATTCTCGAAAGAGAATGTGTTGAGATATTTTACCAATTCCAGAAAACCGTACTGATTATATCATGATCTATTTTTCTGTCATTTTTTTTATGTTTATTTGCTTTTCGTAAAGAACAATCTGTTAACGTCATTGGGTGTCATAACATTCCATTCTTAATCAAAATTTATCATTAAAATTAGACATGAATCATTTAATTACCATTTTTATTTCCTGTGTCCAAAACATCATTCTGATGGGTTTTTTAATTCCTTTCCAATCCAGTTAATTTTTTTATCAGTAATATAGAAGAAAAAAAAAGGAATATATACCCAATTAAAAAATAAACATTGCAGCATAGACAACAACAATAATTTTGCATTCAGATATTAACAAGTCACACTGTGATTACACAAGGAAGTAACATTGCCTTTTTTTTTTTTTTTGCGATTCATAAAACTTTTATAATGCTAACAAGCGTTTTCTTCATTGAGTCATAGTGGATCGATTTTAAACTTTCGCCCCATAATCCTAAACTTCTAGAAATGATTGAACCGCCGTATCATTTTGAAAGAGACTGATAAATATAGAAATGATTATGCCTCTTAAGCGCTCACCGCCTTCGCAAGATGATTTTTGTTTCTTAATCTCAACACGTATATTTTTAGTTCGTTTGAATTAATGGCATTTTAAGGGCTACTCAAAAGCTATTAGCGACCTCATAATTTTGAACCGGGATCGGATAACGAAGACGAAATTTAAACTGGCACTCACTTTCCTTAGTTTCGTATTACATCGCGTGAGGACTTTGAGGTGCAGCAGCATTAAGCTTACACATCAGCCTCTGTCAGTAAGGAGTGAGTGAGTGAGTGAATGTAAAAGTTACTGGCGCATGATCCAGATGAGGTTATGCTGCATTAAACAAGATTTAATTGTGGTCTAGACGGGAAAAAATTGAAAAAACAAAAATTGGTTGACAAGGAAAGTCGAAAATAGAGAAGGATCGCTAGGGTATCCTGGGGACGCGTCACCCGTGTTTACCAAAGACAGTAACCCCCATAGGAAAGAAAAAGATCACTAAGGTGCCTCGGGGTCATGATACGCGTACTTACCTGAAGAAGGCAAGTCCCTGAGGTCCCTTGATATAATCTCCAGTGGCAGGGTGCCCAGCTATACCCTCAGACGCTGGGTACCCATTTTAGTCTCCTCTTTCGACATGTATGAGCTGCGGTGAGAACAATTTAAAAGAGGACTGGGAAAAATTACAATTAGCGCAGTGCCGGATAGGCTCTCTGCCCCTTGTCAAAAGCAAGATTCCTAGTTGTCAACAAACAAGTCTGCAAGGGGGGGGGGGGCCGCCTCTCTCATCCTTAATGGTAAGGGTACCGCCAGGAGTTTGCTCTTAATACTATGAATAAGGTTTGGAGGACTTCCATAAATGCTGGCTTTATTTTTGTATTGATTTCAAGGAACATGCGAGAAGTATTTGGACCTGAAAGAAAATAGAGGGGCTCCTTATTTGACCAAATCATCTGCAATCTCATTACCAAAGAGACGGAACCCGTTGGAAGTAGATTTCATGTTGGTGCGAAAGAGTATCGAGAATAGAAACAGGAGCTCTATCATCGACCTCAGTTCGGTGCTGGAGGGCATTGCGACTGACTATCAAGATGTTATAAACTATCCAAATATCGATGAATGAGGTTTCGGTTTTAAGCTGTGGGTAATGTCAAACTATTAATTTTCGTGAATTATACAAGAACATAAAATATTGGTGATGATGCCTTGTTTTAAACATGTGGACGATGAAAACAATATTTGAAAGAGAAACAATTTTATAAATAGTGTATTTTAATCCATCGCTGTTGATGTTGCGAGTAATTGCATCATTATCATTTTTCATGAGTGATACAAACATTGATCGGCAATTGTGCTCTATAGAGAGTTCGCCAGCTTGGAGACATTTTTTTTTTAAAAAAAAAATCCAAGACATTTTCATTCAATTTTGAATTCCTTAATCACTCATACATTTGATTAGATATTTACTGCTGTATATTTAAAAAAAAAAAAGATTTTTGAAGAGAAAGAAGTCGTATAGGCTGTAGCCAATTAAGATGCATGATATTTCAATCTAGTTTCGACTAGTGTTTTAATATACGACGTTTTAAGTTTTAGTTACGGAAATGAACATTTAAATATTTTAAATTATAAAAAATAGGTTAATTTGTAGGCGTTTTTTTCCCTACGAGGTTTATAGAATATAAATCCACCACCCCCCCCCCGGGCCGCCCGTAAAACCTTTAGGCTGTGTTCTAATGAAACAAAATTCGGTGTTAAAAAAATCTCATAGAATCTCAAAAAAAAATAAAGCTTGATATTTCAATTTCACCCCCGCACGCTAATATCTTCGTAAAATATTCTAATGACTGCTAAATGGAATATTGACATTACTTTTTCGCAAGAAATTGAAAATCGTTATTTTGTTCAGGTTTCATTTTACACGCTCCAAAACTTTTACATTCACAAATGCAAAAGTTTAAAAAGAAATGAAACTTATTGGCAATAATGATAACATTTATTTGTGATGAATAAAATTTATAATTTACTACTAATGAGACAATACTGAACTCTTTCGTATCCAAAAATACATGGTTACTCTTATTAAAAGCAACAACAAATATGCGCGCTTAGAAATTGCAGGTCAATAAAATTTCTTTTTTTTATCAAAATTATCATCAGTAATTATCCTACGTAAGTCCATGAAATCACAAGCTTTAGTTTATATGTGATGATTAAGTATAATACACGAAAAGAAAAACACATGTAAAAACACGCATGTTCAAATTATTTAAATTACGCTAGTAAAAATAACGTATTAAATAACACGCTTGTAAAATCACATAAAAAAACATGTGTGCAGAAAAGAGGAAAAAGCAGATGTTGAAAAATTGTTGAAGCAATATTTGTATCAAGAATAACAGGTCAATTGAAAAGTCCCCGGCCTACCAATGTAAAACACATTTTTTTGGCAAAATTAGTTTTTTTCATTCAACAATTCCCTTCAAGGGTGATACACTGATTATAGCGACCCCCCAACTTATCGATACCATTTTTGTAGTACGATTTGTCCTTTGCTTCAAAATAGGCCTCAGATTCGGCGATCACCTCTTCATTCGACGGAAATTTCTTCCCAGCGAGCATTCTTTTGAGATCTGAGAACAGGATATAGTCGCTGGGGGCCAGATCTGGAGAATACGGTGGATGAGGAAGCAATTCGAAGCCCAATTCATGGATTTTTGCCATCGTTTTCACTGACACGGTGCATTGTCTTGGTGAAGTAGCACTTTCTTTTTCTTCCAATGCGGCCGTTTTTCGGCGATTTCGTCCTTCAAACGGTCCAATAATGCTATGTAACAGTCGCTGTTGATGGTCCTTCCTTTTTCAAGGAAGTCAATGAAAATTATTCCATGCGCATCCCAAAATACAGACGATCTAACCTTGCCAGTCGACTGTTGCGTTTTCCCACGCTTTGGAGCGGGTTCAACGTGTGCAGTCCACTCGGATGACTGTCGATTGGACTTCGGAGTGAAAGGATGGAGCCATGTTTCATCCATTGTCACATATCGACGCAAAAACTCGGGTTTATTACGCTTGATCATCTTCAGACACAGCTCCGAATCATCAACTCGTCGTTGTTTTTGGTCAAAAGTGAGCTCGCGCGGCACCCACTTTGCACAGAGCTTTCTCATATCCAAATATTCGTGAATGATATGATGTACACGTTCAGTTGATACCTTTAGAGTGTCTGCTATTTCATTCAATTTCAATTTACGATCATTCAAAATCATTTTGTGGATTTTTTTAATGTTTTCGTCGGTAACAACCTCTTTTGGGCGTCCACCGTCTTCGGTGCTCATTTCACCACGTCTAAACTTAGCATACCAATCCTTGAGGGTTGATTTTCCTGGGTCAGTGTCCGGAAACTCGGCATCAAGCCAAGTTTTTGCTTCAACTGTATTTTTTCCCTTCAAAAAGCAATATTTTATCAACACGCGAAATTCCTTTTTATCCACTTTTTTCACAATAACAAAAGTTGCTTCACTCAAAATGCTATAATTCACAAACTAATGATCCGACAGCTGTCAAATTTATACACCTATCTTTTGAGGGTTAGGGCTAACTAAAAAACATATGGATTTAATTCTAGTAGCGCCATCTATATGTCAGGCCGGGGACTTTTCAATTGACCTGTTAAATAAACAAAAATATGCATAGATTGTTGGAGGCAGCGGTCTTTCAAAAGGAAATTTTAAAAAAATAATAATAAATAGCACTGTATATAATCTAAATATCTGGCTGCTATTTTAACATTAAAATATCAGTCATGGTAGAATGATGAGAGCATTATTTGAACAGAGATTCGGGGTTTTTCTGAAGAATTCATGTTTTCTGATTACAACCCTGTACAAAAATTTATTTTACATTGCAGTGATATTTATTTTGCATCAGTTTTTAATTATGCGTTTCAATTTCTCACGCAACATATGAAATGGCTTCACGTACTGAATGTTCTACTGATTGAGAACCACAGTTTTGCTGATTGTTAGTTAATCGCTTTGATGATTACAGTCGAAAACAAAAATTATTTTACATTGTACTAATTCGTCTTTTGCACGAATTATTTATTGTGTATTTGATTTTCACGTAGAATACTTCAAATGGCTTCACGTATTGAGTGTTCCATGGATTGAGAACCACGGCTCTATGCACGGTTTTGGATGGAATCAGAGTTAAAAGTCTCGATTTTCTGGCTCTAAAAGTTGTTGGATGTTTTAGTAAAATCTAGAAGGGGGAAACAAATAAACCTATTATTTTGAACTTGAAATTGATTATTTGTATTGAAGGAAAACAAAAACATCTATTAAAAATGCATGTTTCATGGAATAAAAAGAAAGGAACAATATATATATATATATATATATTCTTTTTTCATCAGTCTTTATTGATAGTAATATTTAGCGAACAGATGACATCATTCTTAGTTGTAAAACGGTTTTGACGGAAAGGGGGGGGGTAGAGAGAAGGGAAGACAAATTTGTTTCAAAATAGGTATGATAATTGAAGAACCAGTATCAATTCGATAATAAATTAATCATCTACCAACTCTAGCAAAATACTTTGTGTCGTCCCTTCTTCAGTTATAGATAGTGTGAATATCTAAACATAGGAAATATATGTTTCTCTTGTCTTTATTTATTAAAAAAACAATACTCCAGATCGTTACAACCACCCGATCGAAATATAAATTGTAAATTAAAAATAATTTCTCTATCATTAAAAGATTGAAAATCCTTTATTTGCGTTTAATTTTTATGCAATACATAAAAATGAACGTTAATAATAGTAATTACACGTTAAAATAACGTATTATTATATCGTAAAGAATTTCAAAAGAATCTGTTAATGTTGAAGTAACTTCACTTCGTTTGGTGCATTTTTTCCCCCAAAAATGTATCAATGAATAAATTTCAAAATATCATTGAAAATCAAAAATTAAATATATATATATTCAATCAAATATATTGATATTTCATGATCATCAAAATATCATTAAAAGTTAATAATGCCGGTGAAAAAAATTCATTTTGATTTCATAAGTACGAGTAAAATCATAAATATAACCCTGAATCAAAACTGAATCTCTCCCGTCCAATAAAATAGGTTTGGTTTTACTAAGGACGAACTAAAAGCAACACAAAGACTATTGGCGACAGATCTCGTCATTTTGAACCTCGGTCAAGTGGCGAGGACGACACCTGAACTGGCACCCCTTCGCCTAAATACCACACCACGTCAACGGGAGAAGTTTGGACCCCTACAGATTTTTCGTGTATCAGCCCCGGCTACCTTTAGCGGCCAAGGATCGAACCCGCGACTGAACGAAAACCACCGGTCACGAATCAGAAGCCATGACCACTCCAACATCTGAGCTAGCAACCCTCTCCTAACTTCCACACTACGCCAATTACATTGAGCAAATCGAGTGTGAATTCTATTTACAAAATAAAACGACGTCTTCTTAGTGAACAGAAAAGTGTTTCAGCTGTTTCATTGTATTTTCCCATTTCGCACTGTATAATATTTGTCTCTGATGGCGAGAGGTGTACGTAAGGTCTTGATGACTTTGCACAAAATATTTAAGTCGTCCTCGCGCATATTTGCCTTCTATACAGTCATAGCAGTTAGAGCAGAGGTCTTCATCCTGAATTCCGCGGAACCCTAGGGTTCCACAAGAGATCACTATTTGCTTAATCAAAGCGCCAAACTTTTTAATAAATTTTTAATATTTATAAAAGAATGAATTCTCAAAGGCAGTTTACTTGTAAAACTAAGTATAAAAATGCACCAAAACAAAAAAATTTCGTGCTTAAAAGTTACGTACTAATCGAGACTCATTAGGTCACATAATAGTCTCCATTCTTTGGCTCATGTAAATAATCGTCCACTTATTTCGCTATTTTCCCAAGTATAAAAATAAAATTGACGCCACCCTTTTGAAATTGAAAGTTTGGGGAAATTGCATTTTAAAAGATAATATTGAATGCTTTCCGAATGTACATAAAATTTTAGTAGACGGTAACGCTAATCTCGATAAAAAATTAGTTTGGTGCAGCATTTATGAGATGTGCAAAAAACATTTCTTGAATGTTTCCCTGTTCTAAAAGAAAAATTATCTTGGATCTAAAAGCCTTTTCAAGGCTGCTACAAACGCCCAATAATAAACAAAACAAAAAAAAAAAAAAAACAATTTGATATATCAACAGACACAGAGCTGATATTAAATTTTAGTCAAGTTGATATTATGCATTTTTGAAATGACTTTAGAAAAGAATAACCTGAAATTGCTAAAAGAGCTGAGAATCATCTAATGCGAGATTTTCAACCTATGCATGCGAAAAATCATTCTTTTTTTTTTTTACGCTGCTAGAAAAACAAAACGCAGAAACAGATTGGACGCTGAAGATATTTGTTGCAGATTTCAACAATTATTCCAGATGTAAAAATACTTTGCCATAAAAAACAATCACAGCTAAGTTATTAAAAAATTTCTTTTTATTAATTTGTTTTGATTTAAAATATTGTTGCTTTAGTTTATTATTCATACAATAGATTTTAGAACCCCTCTTCCCAAAAAACCATAAGCTGCATTACCATTCATTGTCTTATCAAGACGTTTGTATTGTGATAAAATAGATGCATTTATAATTTTGTAAATTTGAGTAGTATAAACTTTGATATCTTGTTTTTTTTTCTTTGGTCAAGAGGCTCCATCAAGAAAAAGGTAATCTCAAAGGGATCTGTGTTAGAGGATTATCAGAGTAGAAAATAATTTTTTCAAAATGTGTGGATGAATCAAATGTTATTATGGAAAAATTTGAAGAATGTGTGTGCTTGTCACGTCAAAAAAAATTATTTGTGAAGATCGATCTGAGTTATTCGAATTAAAAAAAAAGTTCTATTTTATACTATGGGTTGACACGTATGCAATTAATTAAAGTAGCATTCCGATTTTTCAAACATTATTAAGTCTGGTGTAAAAAGTCTAAAATCTTATAGTACCTGATTTCCCAAAATGTGGTATTGCGTGTGAGTTGATGTTAAATAAAAATTTTATAAACACCAATGCTCGTAATTCAGCTCCTTTCAAGTAAAGGAAAAAAAAAAAAAGGTACATGTGTTGAATTCCGCCGATCATGAAAGTTAGCGTAATTATTGCCAAAACTTGATAAAATTATATTTAAGAAAAGTAACCTACAAATTTTGATGTAAAAAATATGTTGCAATTTACTTCATTGATGTTTTGATTGAAAATAAACTTTCATTTCAAATACTTTTACAATGGAATTGCGGAATATTGCATGTATTCGTCATCGTTTGTTTTGATGAAAATGGTCGTTGGGATTTTTCATCACAAACAAAAAATTTCATTAATTAAGTATCAAAAAAATCATTGAATCTTTCGAATTTTTAATTTACACAGTATTCGCAACAAAAGTTTTTTTTTTTTTTTTTGTCTTGAGATTTGTTGTAGTTCGCAACGCTTTCGGGTTTTAATTTCCGATAACATTTTTCGATGAAAAGAAACATGATTTCAAATCTACGACTGACCAGATATAATTTATTTTAGAAAGGAATATTTAAACTAGGAAAATTTAAAATAAAAATAATATTTGGAGTAAAATTATTTCCGTTACTCGATTGTACCGTTATGAAGGTAATCCCAAGATAAAAACTCAGGACCTCTGTAAACTTTTTTTTGGCAACCCTACCTGTCGGGGAAGAATTTTGAAAGTCCAAGCGTGTGAATCTATGGGCAGCATTCGGGTAAATATAGGGAAAAGGATGGGGGAAAGAACGAAAGGGGAACTGCCGGACAAAAGAAAAAAGGGTTCCGTTCCTAGAACTGCAGTCTTATTCAGAAAGACGGGATTTTTGTTAAAAGCAAGCGTATTTTAAAGGTGCGCCAAGACTGTTTCTGTAAAGTTGCAGAGAGGATTTTAACTGTGTATTATTTTCGCGTAGTGTTAAAAATAGGATGCGAAATTCAAACGTTTTTTCTTATAAAAAAAACGTACCAATATTAAAACTGCATTCTGAATTTGAACAGTGTATTTTTTAACATTACTCATTTGTTTGTGAATCAAATCCTACTTTTTGGTGCAAAATGTGTTCCAAGTTTCTTTTCTTACACGGTAATTATAAATGGGTTTTAAAATTTATGTGTTCTAGAGAAAAATGACTTATTTTTGGAATGTTTCTAGATTTTAAAAATATTGTATCATAAACGAATGTTTGTGTTTGCTATACACACACACACACACACACACACACACACACACACACACACACACACATACAGTGGCTCAAACAATTGAGGATACACCTTACTTTCACTTGATAAATCCAACTTTTAATGAAAATAACACATTAACTAGAATAGAAAACGTATTTTTACTTTTACACGTAATAAAAGGGTTAATTTACAGTAAAAATAACGAAAATCAACAAAAAAATATCTAAAATTAAAAGTTTCACAAATATTTGAAGTAAACATAGGCAGATCTTTACCTCAAAAAATTAAGGATACACCAATGAAATTTTTTCGATATATTACATGCATAGACAGAATCAGTATTTTGTTGCATGTCCTTTGGCTTTTATAATGTCCTCCAAACGTCTTGGTACCGATTCGACCAATTTTTTAGTGGTATCTGGTGATATTTAATCCCATTCTTCTTGTAACACTTGCTTTAAATGGGCTTTGTTTCTAATCTGGTGTTTTTGGACCGCGGTTTCTAGTGTGGCCCACAAATTTTCTATGACATTGATGTCAGGGGACTGTGGCGGTGTGTGCAATTGCTGTTTACAATGAAAAAGACACCACATTTTGACATTACGTGCCGTGTGTTTGGGGTCGTTGTCGTGCTGAAATATAAAATTTCCATCTAAACCCAATTTTTGTGCACTTTCTTTAAGATTGTTGCGGAGTATGCCTATATAAAGCTTATGATCCATTAAACAATCTATAAAAACTAAATTTCCTACCCCATTTGCAGCCATACAACCCCAAACCATGACGGAGCCACCACCATGTTTAACTGTAGGACGTAAATTTTTTGGATCCAAAGCAGTGTTCGGCTTTCTCCAAACGGTGTGACGACCATCGCTTCCAAAAATGTTGAATTTACTTTCATCACTAAATATAACTTTCTTCCAAAAGTTTTCTGTCTTCAACTGATGAGTTTTTGCAAACTCCAAACGCTTTTTCTGATTTTGTAAGCTTATGAAAGGTTTCTTTCTAGCTACTCGACTGCTATATCCAGCATGTCTAATCACATTTCTCACAGTTTCAGCACTTACACTTCTGCAGATTATTCGAGAAGTTTCTGCAGCTAGTTTGACTGCACTCAGTTTAGGATTAATCTTGATATCTTTTAAAATTTTCCTTTTAGCTACATCACTCAGAATACTTTTCCTTCCTCTTCCACTCTTATTTTGAATTAATCCATCGCGTTTAAATTTCCCAATGATTTTCTGGACACATGAGTGACTTCTACCGACAAATTCAGCTATTTCACGATAAGATTTTCCCTCTTTAAATAACCTTAATATAAATTTTCTTACATCAATACTAGTCTCTTTCCGAGGAGCCATTTTCCATTTAAAATACCAGCTTTATATTCTCATAACCAACTTCAAAAGACAGAAATAACAGTTGAAAAAGTTTAGGATAAAATTTCCCAAACTTAGATTATTAGTAGCAAGCAAAAAGAAATCAAGTGGTAGTTAAACAAAAATTTCATTTGTGTATCCTCAATTTTTTGAGGTAAATATCTGCTTATGTTTATTTGAAATGCCTCTAAAAAGTTTTATTTTAGAATTTTGTCGTTGATTTTTCTTTATTTTTACTGTTAATTAAACCTTTTGTTATGTCTAAGAATAAAAATTCGTTTGCACTTCTGGTTAAGGTGTTATTTTGATTGAAAGTTGGATTTATCAAGTAAAAGTAAGGTGTATCCTCAATTGTTTGTGCCACTGTATATATATATATACACATACACACACATACATACACACACATACATACATACACACACATACATACATATACACACATACATATATACATACATACATACATACATATACATACATACATACACATATATATATACATACACACACATATATATATACATACACACACATATATATATACATACACACACATATATATATATACATACACACACATATATATATACATACACACACATATATATATACATACACACATATATATATATATACATACACACATATATATATATACATACACACATATATATATATACATACACACATATATATATATACATACACACATA
>BMAW01121298.1:0-29243 GCA_019974015.1 Nephila pilipes | reverse complement strand
CTTGGATATTGAATGTTGTGGATCGTGAATATACATATGATATTATAAATATGACTATAAATCTCAATCCATCGTGTGCAGTTTGTACTCTTCTCTGCTTCCATTTCAAGATGTAAAGAGGACGAAGTTACGATCATTTCTCCGGGAACCTTGTAAATGACCTGTTAACAAATGTCATCGTCTCCATCATTTTTACACGGCCCTTTTAAAATTACTTTAGAATACATGCTATAGATTTAGTATTACAAGACTTTTGTTTATTTTATGGAAGCAATACGGTTAATTGAGTGTTGTTTACAGACTATTGATATTTAAAAATTTTTTGATTAAAATTCAAGAAGTATTTATTCATATTCTTTGGAATATCTATGTTATTTTTTATATCACATATTTTATTGCGATTTTTGACATTTTTACATTGGGAGTGACAAAGAAATTCGAAGATGGATTTCTTGAATTTTTTCCAGGTTGATTTTTCCTTAATTATTGTTGATTGTATTGTATTAGAAGTTTAGGAGGAATCTGATAAAGAGGAAATGTTAAAAAAAATTTCACTTTCATAATTGTTTGAATTTGTTTTAGGTGCGTTCGCTTGTTTGAAGTTAGTTTCCTTAGTTACTTTATTATTTTTAAGAGAGGGGTGTTGCAGCTCTATACATGTTCTTCTTTTTTTGATTTTCTTGAAACGGAACAGAGTTATTTGGTTCTTTTTCTTGTTCCAGAGGCTTTACTCCCTCTGTGGACAAATTTTTATTACTGGCATATGTATCTGTTTGTTTACTTTTGATTATTTCAGTTTCAGTGGTAGTTTGATATGAACTATTTTTAAAGACATTTACTGTATCATTCTACTGTTTGAGTTCCAATATCCATTGCTTTTTTTGCAACGGCTATTGTCCCGGCTCATTTATTATTCGCATCTTTCTTAATTAAGATTATTTTCGGCAGCTTAAGTCGACGGGAAGAGAGTAGTAGTAATGCAGTAAGGTTCGCAAGTACTAGGATATTGAATTATCGATAAGTTAAATAGGTATTGAAAGGCAAAGTAGCCGACTGCAGGAACAGAAACAACTCACTCGTGGTCTCTATTTTGTTATCAGTGGAAGAATCCTGTGAAAATACAAATGAATAGTATGCAATAAAAATATGCGTGAAGAAAAATAATATTCACAAGTACAATATTAAACAAATAAGCAATAGATTATCAGTTCATGCGTAAATCCGATACACGAGTCGTTGAAACTGATAAACGTAACCTTTATAGTAATGGGAAAAGAATTTTCAGGTATTTTTTAGACACGATTGATGAAATTTTCGTTATTTTTTAGATTTTTTTTTACATAAATACCAATTTTTTCAATAAGACTGTTGAGTTTGACTGAAGAAGTTTAAACATTCTATGGAGTGGGCTACCAACTACAAGTATAGCTTAACTCCAGTAAGCGCAGCAACTTCCACGACATTCTTCTTACATATACGATTCACTTTCTCCTTAAGAGTGTTAAAAAGTGAATGTTTTTCTTACTTTTGCACCTCCGGTTACAAATATTAAGAAGCGGCTTGAATCTCCACTCACTTGATTTTCAATGCCCTTTATTGATAATATTCAGTAACTCTCTTAGCTGTACATTCATAGCATTCTGAGCATCTCGGAACTGCTCATCCATCATATTTAAAAAGGGAACTTCTTCAGTTATTTCCTCTGGAACATAATCTTCGGGGTTTTGGAGAATCTCGAGTGCTTGCGCTTGATGAAATGCATTCTCGGGTTGATTGTTTCTTCCAGGTATAGAAGACAAGAAGGCATTTTCATCTCCAAACAATTGCTATTCACGATCTAGAAAGGCATTACGTGAATTAGGATATCTTTCGAGCAATTCGATTTCTTTATCGAAAGGTACATGTTGAACGAGAAGACTATAATAGTTATTCTCTGCATCATTATGTACTGAGAAGTATGGTGCTCGAACAGCTGCCAGAATATTTCGAAGTGCCATTCGAAATTCATGGTCATATGAAAGCACAGCTTTTCTGCATTACATATTACACAATAACATAAATATAATTTAAGCAATATGGATCAATTCATAATTAAGAAAAAATATCCATTATGCATTAGTTTGTAAGTACATTTAATTTTTATACGTAATGTTGCATATTGTAGAGAAATTTTGGAATATAGGAAAAGTATTGAAATTAATTAACGTGTTTCATTTTGTCAATTGATTTTGTTGATTATGTAATTTCTGATCTAAAAAAGTATTTTAAAATTTACATGAAATTACTCTCTTAGAAAGATTAATTGCCTTAAAAATATTTTGTAAACTTGCCAATTTCAAGACATGCAAGCCATTTTAAAATTGAATATAAAACTAAAATTATTCCAAATTGAAAAACACTACCTTTAATATTTGTCTATAAAAAAGTGCTTTTGGGGCAAAAACATTTTTCACGGAAAAATTACGGTTATTGGTTAATTTAGATTAGATCACCCTTAAGAAATAGAATTTTAAATTATGTGATTTTATCACTTAGATATGCGTCATCATATACAGGAAGGATACTTGATAAGACTGAAAATTAGGTTCCAAAAAACGCATTAAATATGAGTTTAAATTAAAACCAGGTTCTTTAAATATATATATATATATATATATATATATATATATATATATATATATATATATATATATATATATATATTCTGAAATATCTTACTCCTATCGTAAAGCATCTGAAATTTACTTCAATTAATTAAAGAATAATTTGGAATAAAAGCTATTTTTGTCAACATTTTATTCTGTATGTATAATTTCTTTCTGATTGTCACACTGTACTATTGGAATGAAAAACTGATGTACAACAATTCTTCGAAAATGGAAAAAACCTCAATATCTTAAATATAAATATATTTCTTAAAACAAGATATAAAAATGTATAATAATTTCTCCATCAACTAAATAAGGCAATTTAAGTTCCTTTCACTCTTATGAAGTGGAAAAAAAAAATAGAATTCTTGTCAAGCATCATTGCTGTATCGTCATCGATAAACAAGTGTAGCAGAGGGGCACAAAACTCTTAAAATTTCCCATCATTGCTTTTTAAGTACTACACTGCGAAAAACGGGTATGCAAAATCGAGTAGTAAGTGCTCACTTTTGAATACTGCACATACTCAAAATGGCTCCGATCCCAACGTATTCAAATTTGAGATTCGCACATACTCATTTTTAGTAACAAGCACATACTCAGAATGGTAACTTCACGTACTTTTGAATACGTCACATACTCAAAATAGTTCCTATCCCAACATACTCATATTTGAGTCTCGCACATACTCATTTTTGTACGTACTCAAAATGGAAACTTCACATACTCATTTTTGAATATAATCTTGTATCAATTATGAGTGTGGAATAGAAAAATGAGTGTCATGTATTTATTTGTGAATCTGTTACTGCATCAAATATGAGAATCAAACAATCCAGTGAGTATGTTTTGAATTTATTTTCCGATACTGTTGTTGTATCGAAAATGAATTTTAAACAGAAAAATATATATCAATTAAAATTTTCAGGGAAATAAATAAGCGCTCCTTTATTTGCAAGTATCATTTTCTTCATCTTATATATTATTTTACACTTTATGAAGTTTTTGTTACAAAACTTCCGATTCAAAATTCGGTTGAATCGAAGTTGGAGGGGGCCTGGCAAACTTTAACTTTCTTTTGGCGATAAATCGCCAATATGGTTACCATGCAGGTTTGTTTATGGTAACCTGATTTTCTCTCTTTCGGAAGCTCCGAGTTTGAAACACCCGCTTTGGCGCCATTTCAAAAAAATCGCCAAGGGGATCCATCAAAGTTCGATTTTACCCAAAAGGTTCATTCATTTACTGTAACAAAACAGTTACTTTTAGAAACAAAAATGCAACTGTTATGTGATCATAAACTGTAATTTGAGCTTATACCTCAAATTTAAATCAATTCGAGTGGTTTAATAAATCTTTAATTAACGAAAATCGATTCGATTCAAGAGTTAAATTCTTTTCAAAACAAATGTGTATGGAATCTGAGCTATTAGTTACAGAAGCAATTCAGTTCATAAAGAATTATATTTATGTTTTTTGAAGCAATATATAGTTTGTTTCCTATATGTGCAGAAAATGGAGTTTTATTTAAAGTTCAGTCGCTGAATAATAAGTTATTAGAAATATTTTGAAACATTATGATGAATATTAGATTTTCCATTATAAAAAACTTAACATTTTTTTCATGTATATTGTTTACATGTGTACAGCATTCCCCCCCCCCCATCTAATATATATTTACTTTTGAATTAACATCTTAACTAAGCTAATACCTAAAATTAATGATTCGTTGTACACAGAAAAATAAAACCGTATCATATTTTTGAAAAATTTATTCTGAATATCATACACATAGATATTGGGTATTTAAAAACAAAACATTCACATTTTTGAAACAAGAATATTAAGAAAAAATTAATATTTTAACTGCTGCAGATGAAGGCATGTCGCTTTAAAAATCACTTATAAACACTGCTATCTAATCCATGCTATATTCCAACTCTATCCCCATTTGTACAACATTGCTTATGTTTTAATGTAGCTTACAATGAGGTATTTAAAATATAGGAAGTTCTCATATGTAAAGGTAAACAGATTTTTTACTTCTTTCAAATCAACAACATTTTGTCAAATTACTGAATATGAGTGAAAATACTTCTAAAAGCAACATATAGTTCTGTTAAAATCCTATACATGCAGAAAATTGAGTTTTATTGAAAGCTCAGTTTTTTAATAATAAGTTATTGAAAATATCTTGTAAACATTATGAAGAAAATTAGATTTTCCATAGTAAAAAACTTAGGTGTACAGCCTTTTTTTTTTCATCTAATATATATATATATATATATATATATATATATATTTCCTTTTGAATTTACATCATAACAAATCTAATACCTAAAATTAATGATTCGCTGTGCACAGAAAAAATAAAACTGTATCATATTTTTGAAAAATTTATTCTGAATATTATACACATAGATATCAGGCATTTAAAAACAAAACATTCAAAATTTTCAAACAAGAATATTGAAAAAAAGAGTAAAATGTTTTAACTTCTACAGATGAAGGCATGTCATTTCAAAAACCACTTATAAACACTGCTATCTAATTTATACTATAGTCCAACTCCATTTGAAAAAATAAGTTACGTTTTAATATAGCGTACAATGAGGTATTTAAAATTATTAGGAAGTTCTAATATGTAAAGGTAAAAAGATTTTTTTATTTCTTTCAAAACAACAACATTTTGTCAGGTTACTAACTATGAGTGAAAATGCTTTTCAAACAACACTGTTTCAAATAAATATACTATTTTTGCATTATTATGTAGACAGTTCTTTAATTTTTCGAAAGAGAAGCAAGTCATCTACACAACCATATAATACAGCTATATTTTTGAAATATACTTAACCATTATAGTATAAACTATTACATGTAAGAATTTCTGCTTGGTCCGATAAACCATCCATTCTATAAAGCAGTTCTTGCTGCTTTGAATTATGAACTTTGACACACTTATATCCCAAAACATTTGTTATACAAGGAATATATGTTATACAAGTTTTTTTTTTTTCTAAACACGTGTTATTTTTAATTGGTGTTAATGGATTAAAATTTACTCGGACAGAGTTTGTCTCCTAATGAGTATAAAAAAATGTCAATATAATAAGATTTGTTTTAGTATAATAAGACCAACACCAGAACCGAGATGAATTACAAAGTAATTCATTTCGGCACAAGCATATTAACTTAAAGAAATGCATGAATAAAGTGGTTAAATTGTGTAAATAAAAATATAAGTATCAACATATAAAAGGGCTAGATAAAATGATTGGCCCTGTACTATGGTGAACATTTGTAAGTGTTTTTACAATTTATAATGAATCATACATATCTATAGTATTTGTGTCATGTATTGAATACAAAAGAAATTGTTTTATTTATTCAGTGTGCATAAAGGTTGGAGTTCATGAATAGAATAAAATCTGAATATACTGCACCAAATATTTATTCAAAATTTTGCAATAATTTTGGGCCACGTTATAAAAAGAAACCAAGATATGAAATGTCTGTGTATAAACCTTAATTATATAAAAATCAAATTTTGAATTAGAACACATACAAGTAGTAGTTTCTAACCCCAAGTCATAGGAGTTTAAATTGGATTACTTAAAAAATGTGAGACAATAGTGATGAAACACAGGACAATCACTTATAATATGATGAACAGTGAGACATAACAGGAAGGATGCCTGATTAGATTGTGAAAATTTGATTCCAAAATATACATTAAATTTGAGTTTAAATTAAAACCATATTCTTTAAAAAATATATATTCTGAAATATCTTACTCCTGTCATAAAGCATCTGAAATTTACTTCAATTCATAATCAAATTAATCAGGAATAAAAACTATTTTTGTCAACATTTTATTCTGAATGTATTATTTCTAACTTTTTGATTACCACACAGTATTATTGGAACAAAATACAGATGTACAATTCTTCGAAAATAGTAAAACCTTAACACCTTAAATACAAATATATACCTTAAAACAAGATAAAAATGTATAATAATTTCTCTGTCAATTAAAAAAAAGACAGTTTCCTTACACACTTATGAAGTGAAAAAAAAAATGGAATTCTTGTCGAGCATCATCGCTGCATAGTCATCGATAAAAAAAAATGTAGCAAAATGGCTCAAAATTTTAACAACACTGCTTTTTGAATACTGTAATGTTATTCTATAAAATATAAGCTTCATACACAAATATTTACATGCATGAAAATAATTTTAATGCAAATTAAAGTAAGAAGTCACTAAGCTACGATTACGATGTAATATGAATACAGACAAAAAAAAAAAAAAAAACACCTGCAAAGCACAAATAACTACTCACAGAAAATCATTTTCAAATCATAAAATCATGATCAATAACATTTCAACAACATTTTTATATCCTAAATAAAAGAATCATTCTGTTGTGAGTGAGTCACTGGGAAAAAAAATGTAAACAAACACAGACGCAAAAATGAGTATGCGTACATACTCATTTTAATATTCCTGTATTCTACCGCGTGTAGCGTGGTAAATACGAAATATAGTTCGAAATATTAAAGCAAACCATATTTGTTTTTGAACCCCACTTTGTAAAATACGTTGTCAGTATATAAAAGGAACTTTTATAGTCCTTATATCTGTAATAATTTTTTGAGAATGCTGATTTCCCATTTTTTTTTGGTTTTGAATACTTGTTATGTTCACATTCGATAAAGGTATACGCTCAAATCTGATACAAACATACTCATTTCAAAATGAGTACGTCTAGGTATTCATTTTTGAGTATTTCTTTTTTCTCCGTGTATGTTATTCTATAAAATATCATCAGCGTCATATACAAATATTTACATGTATGAAAATAATTTTCAACACTGATCTATACCAATTAAAGTCAAGAAGTCACTAAAGATACGATTACAATGAAATATTATGGATAGTCTACTACACACAAATAATTACTCATAAGAAAATCATATTCTAAACTGATCAATAACAATTCTTAAGATATAATAGAATCTTTCTGAAGATATTACAATATAACCTTTAAAATAAGCAATATTTAAAAAAAAACATTGAATGTAATTCAGGATTTGTGCCTCTCTCACAATTATAACCCTGATAAATACATATGTATAGGAAGTCGTACTTTAACATGCAAGAAAACCGTAAAAATTTGTGAATAATTTATGACTTTATCAACAATAAAATGCAAAGTAACCAAATTATGATTATAGGAGAAGCTCAAATCCTAAATTCATCTTCATAGAGCAATTCATAATAGTTTCATTACATTATATACATAACTTTTTTCAATACGATGATTTGCGCTGAAGCAAAACATGAAAATCTTGATTTTGAGAAAAAGCTGAAAATACATTTCAACCCAGAAACTTACATAATTAAATAAATATGTTACATTTAAAGGAACTTGATTTGTAAACTTCACTATCTGTATTACTTAAATAAGTTATTTTTTTCTTCCTGCTGGCCTTTAAAATTTTCTTACGTTTCCGTGCAACAGGTGTTGTATGGTGCTTAGAATCCCTCGAATCGATTGTTATTCAATTTTTCGTATCCCTTTACAGTGAATTAGCTCGGATTTTCCCTGTTCAGCTTATTTAAGACTTTTAAGCAGCCTTCTTATCTTTCGATTAGATTATACAATTTCATCATAGGCACCCAATTTCACAGTTTTCTAACAAACAAAAATTTATTTTGGTACTCATTGTCATATTACACGTAGTCAGTCACCTTAAAAGATTCATGATTTGGCGGGAAAAAATATCCCGAATTTGGGCTAAAATATCAATGTAAACAAACATTAAAGTTCATTTCTAGTAGCAGAATACTATTTCCAGTTCTAAAAAAATGATACAGTCTATTATTAAAATACTTATAAGTCCAAGTTTTAAGTAAGATAGAAACAAAATTGAAACTATTCTAGAAAGATAGGAAATCCAGGCTTATTAAAAGACTGTAAACAAAAAAAAAATCGACTTTTTGACCAAAAATCGCGTTTTAGTTAAAGGTAGGCGAATACCTTAAATTAGAATGCTTTCAATAGTATAAAAGATGTATAGAATTATTGAATCATAGTACGTATTTATTTTAAAATTCATGTGTTCTTCCGAGTGTAGCGTGGTAAATATGAAATATAATTCAAAATATAAAAGCAAACTTTGTAATTCTTAATACAAATACATGCAATTGTTTTACATTAGATAAAGACACACGTTCAAATCTGATACAAACATACTCATTTCAAAATGAGTACGTCTGGATAATCATTTTCGAGTATTTCTTTTTTCTCCGTGTTCTGACACTGAAAGCAGGCGGAGGATTTGGAATGAATAGACATATGTGACCGTTAAGATATTCTGTTTTAATCGTAGTTGGGAATTGAGGGATTATTGAATGTTAATAATATGTGTTTAATCGGAAAGTTAGTTTTTATCTCTTTTAACTATTATCTTGTTACTTGAGTGACACCTTGCTCGGTTAATCCCACGAGAATATCCGCTTCAGAGGCGCACAACGGGTCTGGTTCAGAAATGACACCACGGCAGGAATTTAGAGACTTGTGAAGATATACAGTAAGAGGAAGTTTAAGGTATCCGTACACTTTTAAAACGTCATTTTTGTCAAAATTTTCGATTTTCTAATTTTAACGTCAGCTTAACATTTAAACATTTTTCTTTCTGATAGTGTTTGAATTTTGCTTATACCTTGTTTAGAACTTAAGTTACAAGAATTTGCAATTTACTCGGTAGTTAGTTTTTAATTGCATTTGATAGTTTGTTTTCGATTTTTCTCAAAATGAGTTTTCTCGACACATTCACATATGGCAACGTAGATATTAGAAAAAGTTATGAACCAAATTGATTTAAATTTTGCATGTATCTTCCTTATATAGAGTTTAAGAACCGCTACTACTTTCATGGATGTGAAATTGATATGTTTTTAGTGATAAAGATGTAAATCACATGTATTGTTATAACATTTTTTGTTTTCGTTTTTTCGTTGTTATTTGACTCGAAACACAATAAAAATTGTAGTAATATGATTTTCATCATGAAAGTAGTATCAGCTCCAAGAAATGTTATGATGAATAAGATAAAATTTATAGAATAATAATATTTTTGTTTACTCTTGAGTTATGAGCTTTATTCTGATAATCAATTTATCTACTATTTTCAGCATGCTTTCCACTCCAAAAAATTTTTTGAATTAAAAGCAGAGTATTAGATGAGTTTTTCACAATTTTAGGTTATATTTAAGCAATAAAAAATATTTTGATAGCAAATATCTATATATTTCAAAAAATTTTCTCCGAAGGTGTACGGATACCTTAAAAATGTTTTCGCTAACGACAAAAAAAAAGATTTGGTTTGCAATGTGAATATAGAGTTTTTATGAGCAGAAAAAAACTTTTTAACCGATTTCGGATCCCCACCGATACCAAGAAGTGCCTTCTGGATAGCAAATGGGGACTGTTTTAACATTGCATTATTTGGCAGAGAAAGTATCAAAAATCAATAATGCGAAGCAATATTATCAATACTTGATAAAATGGGTAAAACAAGGCCATTATACGAAAGAAATTAATCCATGTGAATAAATAAGTATTCGTGATGAGACTCCACCCACTATGCAGTCCAACAAGGGTGGCAGTTATCTGACAACTGGTGATCGCCTGCACAGCACTTACGTGGAGGTCACCCTTGGTATAGTACTGCAGCATCAGGGCGAGGATTCATTAGGAAACATGATGCATCTCTTATCTGCAGCACTAACCGTACATCAGTGCCTCAGTGCGGAAGGAACCACAAAGAGATTTACCAATGAATTTTTTGACAGAAGCGGACTCACTCTTGAAACCCGTCTACAGCGAAGCATGGACCAATGGGAACGCAAAAGGTTTTCCCAGAACACCATTTTCCACTTTACAGAATGCCGCACATAGCAAACAAGAGGGTTGTTTGCTATGTGCGCCAATGGCAATACGATGATTAACTGTGGTCTAGACGCAGGAAGAAAATAAAAAGAGAGGTAGGGGAAGAAGGGAGGGAAAGATCACTGTTGTTCCTCGGGTGCGTGATGCCCGTACTCATTTAAAGAAGATGGGCCCTCCCGAGGGGATTCTGAAAATAAAATGATAAAGCTCCTGGTGAATATCTTGTATTATTATCAACAATTGTTTGGCACAGTTTAGTCAGATTTGGCTCTTGCGCCACAAACTTACAATCAACCAATCAATCAATTAAATACTGGGGGCTCATGGATCGATCTTTGTTCATCAGATGAAGTTTCTACATTTATGTCACTGTAGTCTGGAGAGAGACTTTCGAAGAGTGACATAATCTCTTCTGCAGTTAGATGGCGCATTCTAAGCATATCTGAAATACGATAGTCAAAATTAAAAACGCTTAAAACAAAAATACGCATTTAGCAAATAACAGAACATTTATTCAGGAACAAAACATACTCACTCATTTTACATTATATCTGTGAAGAAAAATATATATGGATGAAAATTAATAAAAACCAAAGATTTAAGCTTATTTTAAAAGACATGTCGTAAGAACTATATATGTTTGCTATACACTCGAGATCTGAGAGAATTGACAACATTTCAGAGAACTGACAACTCCAACCAACGTGACCCTAACTTGATAGGGACATTCGAGTTAAGTTGAATAAAGATGAAGAGGATTAAGAAAAATATGAATTTCGAAGATTTGTTTTTATTATATAATTGAAGTGAAATGCTGCGATAATGTTCCATTTTATCATGAGAGAGAAAATAGAAACTAAACGTATTTCAAATTTATATTCTACCTTTTTTATTGTGCTTATCAAATTCCTATTTATTTGAGATAAAAGAATTATTTATTTATTATTTATGTTATATAAGCTTCAGTTAAGTGTTCGCAGTGAAAATAATCAAACAAAAGGAAATGGCTTGGTAAGCCATTCCTATGAAGCAGTTAAAGCAGTGGCTTCCAAATTGCGTGTTGCGGAATCTTATGTTTTTGTCTCTTTCTTACTATTATATGTTTATAAATAGTTATACTTATATAATAGTAGCCACGATAGCCTCGTGGTCATGGTCACGGACTCGTGGCCAGCGTTATTTTCGTCGAGTCTTGGGTTCGAACCCTGATGCCACTATAGACCCGCCGTGTAGTAGGGCTGATACGCTTTAAATCTTTACGAGCTCTTAAGTTATCCCATTGGTGTGGAAGTTTGGAGAGAGTAGATATGTTCAGTTGTCGTTCTCTTCATCTGACTGAGGTTCAAAATTACGAGGGCCGTTCCCAATAGTCCTCGTGTTGCTCCTCAGTGAGACGTTAATAAGTAATCACGTACTGAGAAACAACAATACAAATGATAGGGCGTCGTAAGAAAGCTGTAATTTAAAAAAAGGTACCGTAAGTTGAAAAAATTTAGAAATCACTGATTTAAAGCTTAACTAATTATTTATCGTTGAAGTGAAGGATGGATCGATGTACGACGTCACATTAACTTGACGTACTTGACACTAACTTGATATTTCATCAGAGTATACGTGGAGCGATGGGAATTTGTTTTGCGAAAGAAAAAAAATTGTTCAAAAGTGGACCGATAGTGGGCGCTATACTAGTCATAAGAGGCTAATTAAAAGACGGGATATGTTGAGACGTTCTTTGTTCAAAGACCATCCAGTACGACAAGGTGATGCCATGACGGATAGGACAAAATCAGTTTTTAATTCCCCCTAAGCCAAAAACTCTAGAAAAAGAAAAAAGTGACGAAACCATTAAAAAAGCATGTCAAGCTACAACTTGCTTAAGAAATATTCAATGTATTTTTCACCGTTTTGTTTGCCACAAGTTGAAAGTGCAGAACAGCATGTTCCACAACAGATTATAATTTATCAGTTGTGATGTTGTGAATTTTAGTAACACATGTTTTCAAATCAGCAAGTTCGCAATTGGAGCGATGTACACAACATGTTTTAGATAACCCAATAGCCAGAAGTTGCAGGGGTTCAGTTCAGTTCATCGCGGCTGTTAGGAAATGATAATTCTATCATTACCAAAATGTATATTGAGAGGCTGCTTCACTGGATTTGAAATGTGCTGAGAAATATGCGCCATCTTGCAAACAAATCGGGCCATCCATACATCTTGGCTGTTGCAGTGATGAAATGAGCTGGTTGCGAAAAAAAAGATGCATGACGTTTCCTATTGACTGTACAGGTGACAGGACACGAAGGATCAATCTCTTCGAAAAGAAAGAGTCAACGATAAATGCTGCTGTAAACACGACCCACAACTTGACCTTTTGAGAACGAAGAGGAAATGATTGCATTTGGAACATATTCTCTCTTGCCCGTATTCCGCAATTCTGAGTATTGATAGAATCTTGGAGATGTATATTGGCTTCGTCTGGGCACAAAATGTAACATTCCATGACCATGCATTGTCCATTTCCTTTCGTGGAAAAAATTACAGGGCGAATGCTTCTCGTTTTGGCAGATCAACAGAAACCAACTCCAGAACTTACGTAATTTTAAATTATCAGCATTATAGGATGTTTCGTAAAATTTGGTGAGCCTTGCTGACGGACACGTCTAAAGTTCAAGCAATTCCACGTGCACTGACGAGCCTTCTCATTACACCATTGCTGTGTAATGAAATAACTGAATGAAAGTAAGTTAAATTATAAAAACTTTGTTGAGTAAAATCACAAAAGTGGGAAAAAATGCTTTTAGATGCGGAAAATAAGTAAGTTATTTTTTATTTTTTTTAAAATTGTTTTCATTGATTAAAATTTTTTTCAACGTATTTTAAGAAATGTAGGTCAATTTTTTTATTTAAATAAACGAAGAATGATTACATAAAAAGAATGAAAAAGTTTTGCTTCCCAATGAAGTTAATATTATTTGCATCAAAAAATTTTAAAACTAATATTTTCTTATCTCTATCCGGCTGTAATTCAATTTTATGCTTTTGTGCATTCTCTTTCGAGAATTTCTGTGTAAATAATGTAATGTTTTGGAAAGGCAAGATTTTTTTAAAAAAATTTATGTAAATTGTTCCTTTTAATTTATAACTCTTATCATATATGAAATAGGAAAATACAACTCCTAATAATGTATTAGTCGTTGTTTCATCGAAAGAAACTTCGGACGTTTTGTAAAAATAGCATTGTTTATTTCTGTTTAAATAATCTTTTCATATACAAACATTTGTTACATGGAAGCAAGACAAAGAAAAAAAAAAAAAAAAAAAAAACAAAAAAGTATGACGACCCGGCTTCGCTACTAAGCTTCTGAGCCTTCGAAATTCAATGACTAATGCGACAGAGAATAGTCAACTCATGAAGAATAAATTGGATTTTACTTACATTTTTTAGAATAATCACACAACGATTAACATTCTGTGACAGGGGAACTGGGAGCCTGAAGCTCCCTCAACTAAAGACCCTATAATATCACCTGTACACCATCATATTTGCTGTCCATGATGTCCGCTATCTTCTATAAACTTCAATTATCTCCCTTTTTAATAGCGGTACTTCCAATATTTTACTGCTGCTGCAGATTTCTCCTCTCCATATCTTCTGCAATGGTTCCCTTTCCTCTCGTTATCTTATTTTCTATTCTTCATTTATGTATTACTTTGCATATTTTATAAGTTGAAATGTTAGATTTAAGACAAGTATTATAAGGCTTCTCTACCACTACAACACCTCTATATAAATTATACGTTATTTATCAGAGTGTTCAAATGATCCATCGTGAAGTTTCATTATAATTCTAGAAATCCAATGGCAGCCCAAAATCTCTCAACAAACTAACTTAAATTGCTAGACTTGATCGAAACTATTTCAAACATCTAATTATCTTAAGATTATCCTTAATTCTTATTCTAATTTAATTAATTTATTTAGCTGTCCTTTATATAAGTAATTCTATTAATTGAATTTCTTCAGCGCGATATCTAAATTCCCAAACTATTCTTAAAACTAAAAATTCTAGATTTTCTTCATTTGCTCGCAGGACATGTACGTTACAGGATTAGTAAATTTACAATGTTCTTTGTAGGTTAGAATAATAAAAAGTTTATTGTGTTATTCTGACTTGAAGCTGACACCGGATATTGTATCTCTGTTGATTTCGTCTCATATTTGTATCATTGGAGGTTTTTCCATCGTGAGGTTTTCCCATCGCAAAAGTCGTTGTCTGCAGCCTTGGAATTTTCCCAAATTGTATGTGATGGTTTGTAGACGTTCGTTTAGTTTTATTCTTCGATAAAATCCTAATTGGTCAAGATTTTACCCAACATATTTTCTTTTCTCATCAGCATTCTTAAAGGTTTTCTGATCCACGATAGTTGGGAATCAGAAAAAGTCGTTGCCTGATATACAGCATTGGAGTGTTCCCATCTAAATTCCTTATAAACGGCGGTTTCAAATATCGAGCTTATTAATTTGTGTCAGGTTTCATTTACTCTGAAATTGCAAAAAGTATGCGAGTAATTCTCGAACAGAAATCACTCTCACACACAGTTATAACAATTTCACACACGCAAACATTTTATAAATTCACGTACAATATTTAAATATATCAAGATGTTTTTGCATCACAGAAAAGTCAATGATGCAAAACAATTGTCGAATTCTGCAATATTTTTGAATTTTATAGATTAAAATAATTTTAACAAAATACTATTTTTCATTTGGGAAGTTAATCGCTGTCTGAGTCGAACATTTCGAGTAACAAAATTACATTGGAAAAGATTTCGGAATTGCATTTTACAATGATTTCTTATCTGAGGAAAATAACAAAAAAAACTTTTTTTTACTAATTTCATTTTCACGTAAGCTTACTTTCCCCCCTCTTCCTGTTTAGTTCTCGAAAAAGTAGAATTATTCAAAATGAGTTTTAATTAGCATAAAGTAAGAGTACTTCCTAGCCTCAGGCTCCACAGAAGCAATTTCTTTCAAAAGAGAAAATACCTTCTTCAAATTCCTAATTCATTTTTATTTTCACTAGCAAACCATTCTAAAGTACAAAAACTTTGCCAATGTCAAGAATAAAAAAAATAAAAACAGACGATTCTACCATAAAAATCAATTAAATAAAATATTAACATAAGTGTAAGCGATGATTTATGAAAGAAGACAATCATATTCTGTTAGGATATAAAAATAAAAGCAGATAATAAAATATTAAATTAAATATATTTTAGTATTGTAAATATGTCTTATATAAGTAAAATAAATATAAATATAATTATAATGTATTATAATGTCAATCTTTTGAACCTAACACCATTTATTTTATGGCAATGTATTTTTGTGGATGCTATTTTCCCAAAACACTGTGTTAGCACATGCTAGAAAAAAAAAGATAAATAAATAAAACAGTTCTATGCAAAGTTTTGCTAAGAACAGATTTAGCTACCCAAGGTGCGCTTTTTTCCCCTCAGGGGACTCATCTCCTTTAGATGAGACGGGCATCCCGCACTCGAAGTACCCTAGAGATCTTCCCCCCTTCTCCCTTCCCTCCTTTTTTCCTGCGTCTAGACCACAGATTGATTACAATTTATCAATAGACCACAGATATTCATTGTACTGACCGTTGGTTCGTCAACCCACTTGTTTGTAGTAAGCGGCGTTCCGTAAGGAAGAAAGTAGTGTTCTGGGGATACCCTTTGAGTTACCTTAGGCTCATGTGTCGGTGTAGACGGGTGGCAGGAGTGATCGGCAGGTAATTTTTTAAGAAGGGTTCTTCTTGAATCCCAAAGACTTTGATAGAGGGTTAGTATTGCAGTTAAATGTGCCTCGAGTGAACCGGCGGATCCTCACCTCGAAGCTATAATACTATATTTCAGTGCCATCTCTGGGGTAAGTCTCGAACCTGGCATTGGTCCGATGACCGGCGGGTTATCTCCCCTAGTTAGCCTCCATGGTGGGCGGAGGCGCAATAGAGTGGACAAAAAAAACTTAATGTAGATACCAAAACTTTGTGCCTTGATGCTTGCTTAAGCCCTTCAACCTTTCTAATTTCAAATGCATGCGATTTTTCATTATAAAACGTAGAAAGCAATTTCGCCAAAACATCACCTTTTCTTATCCAAAAAAGGTATTCAGGGCATGATAGGCACTGCTAAAAGTACTAAAAAGTTACGATCTGGCGATCTCCTTGTAGAGGTCGGCAGTGCTACACAAGCAAAAATGATAATATCATTGGAACATCTTGGCCCGTACACAATTAAAACCGAACCACATACTAATTAGCCTTAATTTCTCTCGTGCTGTTGTTTTCTCTATGGACTTCACCAATGTCTCGGAGGAAGAGATATTAGAAAACTTACATGACCAACATGTCTCTGGCGTCCGGAAGATAACCTTCAAACGAGATGTAAAAGTAATAAATATGAAACACCTTATCTTGACATTTTCTACACTTATCCTACCCCAGTTTGTTCAGGAAGTGGATCTAAACCTTTCAGTCAGACCTTATATTCCAAACAATCCACGATGTTTCAATTGTCAATTGTTTGAATATTCTAATACCGTTTGTAGGGGACAATTGACTTGCGCTCGTTGTACAGCAGCAGGACACGATAGTGCGTCGTGAACAGCTGCAGAAAAGTGGGTCAATTGTAGGGGAATCCACCCTTCAAACTCTCGTTCTTATCCTAAATGGGAAGAGGAAAAAGAGATAGCTACTTTCATGACACTCCAAAACATTACATATCCTGAGGCTCGCTGATTAGTTACTTCCCGTACCGATGTACATTGAGTCAGTTTTGCATCCGCCACAAAGACCACAAAAACTTCAAAATCAACACTGTTACCTTAACCTCTTTTTACCACTCAATCTAAAAAATCTTCACCAAAGTCAAATAATATTAATAACAATATAAAAAAATAACCAGATCATTCTCGATCCCTCTGCTAGGGGGCGCATCAAAAGGAGACCTTTGTCCAATTCAAAGGCTTTGCAGAGGTTGAAATTAAAAGCTACTGCGAGGAATAGCATTCCTTGAAAGAAAAGCCAGAGTCATTGACTCTACTGAGAATGATGTGGTGGATCTCCTCCTATCCATCGTAGACTATGACACCTTTACGACCCTGGAAACAGGGTCCTTAAATTCCAGTGCGAATGGATTTCTTTGTTTCTTGGAAATGCCGGGTTTATGACCTCGACTTGACGATCTGAAATCTACAATGTCTACACACCAACTTGCTTGTGAAGCTCTTCAAGAGGCTTTTCTGAAGACTGCGATATCAATTAAAGTGTGTGGATATAATTGTGTACGAAGGAATGTTGACGTTACCGCATCCTCACAACCGGAGGTATATACTTATTCACATCTCAGAAACTATCCTAGTAATATCGTCACACTGAACACATCACTTCAAAATGTAGCTGCACGAATTTACATCCATTCTTTGATCACAGTCTGCTGCATATATCTCCCCCCATTTTTTTATTGATTAATTGAAAGTTTATGGCGCAAGAGCCAAATTTGAGATTAACTGCGACTTACAATTGCTGATAATACAACAAGCTATAATAATTTTTTTTCTCGAAATAAAAAAGATAGAATTTAATTAAACCTGATATATGATTGTTAAAAAAATTGGCGATTAAAATTGGTTACAAAAATTAATGTTTGTTAACGATTAAATAGATGAAAAATTAATAAAAAAAAAGTTTAAATATGATTTAGAAATCCAATTTTGTACAAAAACGCAAACAAATTGTGGTGGGGTTTTTCTCTCACCCATTCAGATAATTGTAGAACGGATGATTTAAAAAATGTACAACGACAATGATGAAGCACTGGACATGTAACCCAAGTGTGATGCAAGGATGTTTGGAACATGGCAAGAAGGACACTCAGGACCTGTCTGACCCAATAGAAAGTACTTATGTGTAATTTGTGTCTGTCCTATACGAAGGCGAGCCAAATTCTCGTCATATCTCCCACCAAATGATGTTGTTAGCAAATGGATTTGAAAAACTTTGTCGACCAGTTACCGGCTCCTTTCCTCCTGCTAGTTGACATAAGTGGACACAGTCTGCAGTGGGGACATGACAACGCAAACTCGCGAGGACGACAAATCGAACAGGTGATTGCTGATTACAATCCCTGTTTGCTAAATACAGATGAGAAGACTTATTTCCTTGCATCCACTAGGTCCTTCATTTCCTCGATCTAGCCATTTCCATGCCGATTCTGCTATCCCTGTTGAAATTAGAGGTCGATAGTGATCTTCACAATAGGGATTATTTCCCTCTTGTAGTCTCCCAAATTTATTTTGATGGGAATCGCTTACGTCCTCCCCCATATACTTTCCATCGGACAGATTCGGATCCTTTCACAAGGTTAGCACATATATAAGGCGCAATTGCTTAGAAAAGAGAAATAGATCATGCCGTCCGAAAAGTCAGTGACTCGATTATTGACTCAGCAGATGCGGCGATTCCAAAAAGTTACAATAAGCGGCCTAAGATAAATAAACCATTGTGGAATAAGGAATATCAAACTTCTTACAAGGAACAAAGGAGATTAAGGAGTATTTTTCGACGGTATTCCACAAATGAGAACCTCATAGCGTTTCAAAGGCCAAAAGCGTTTGCTCGTAGAATACGAAGGCGCATTCAAAGAGGATCTTGGGTCCTGTATGACTCTTCCATTACATCGTCTACCACAAGTCAACAAGTATGGAGGAAAGTCAAAGCTACAAATAACTTGTATTGAGAATTTTCAATATAGATACTTGAAACTGATAATGCTGTTCACTCTTCTCTTGTCGAGGTAACCAATATCATCGGCCAATATTTTGCTTAAGTGTCAAGTTCCTATTCATATAACGCTGCTGCATTCCTAGCCACTAAAAATCGTTGTGAGCAGACGTATTTAAACTTCAGTTGTCGGCAGAATCAACCCTACAGTAGTGATTTTGACACATGGGAATTGAGAATAGCCTTATCTCAAGCACATTATACAGATGTACAGGTACAGATGGAATTATATATGACATGCTTCAACATTTGAACGTGAATTCCCTTGTAAGTCTCCTTTACCTGTTAAATCGAGTATGGAGGGAGCATGTATTACTTAGACAGTGGCAGGGGGCAATAGTAATTCCTATTCTGAAGCCTGGTGAGAATCCAAAGGACTCTCTCAACTACAGACTCATTGCACTAACGAGCTGTCTTTGTAAGACCCTGGTACGTATGGTCAATGCCCGTCTCATATATGAATTGAAAAAAAAAAAAACTGCTCTATTCTTTCGTTTCAGAGTATGTTCCATAAAGGTCAGTCCACTCTTGATAACATCATAATGCTTGAACAAAATATTTATCAGTGCGTTTGCCCGAAGGAATAATATGGTTTCAATATTCTTTGACATTGAAAATGCATATGATCACACTTGGTGCTAAAGAGTTCTTCGCACCCAATATCAATAAAATTTTAGAGGCAATTTGCCTATTTTATAGAAAATTTTCTATCTCTTAGATCGTTTAAAGTTCGTGTTGGAATTGAGTTATCCAGGTATTTCTTACAATCTGAGGGAGTTCCTCAGGGAAGTATTTAAGTCCGACATTGTTCATCTGCCATATATTACCCATACTTTCCCAAATTCAACGATTTGTTTGCGAATCACTATAAGTCGACGATTTGCATATATCCTGTGCATTTCATTGAGAGACAACTTCAAACAGCAGTCAATAAACTCGTAGAATAGAGGGACATTAATCTCCCTCCAATATCTTTCCAAGAAAGGGTTGTTGTGTGCAGAAGGCTTGGTCTCCGTCCCGATCCCAACGTTCGCACACTTGATACTCTGATACGCGTTGTCCCTGAAGTCCACTTCCTCGGAGTTATTTTCGACCGCAAGCTAACTTTCCTTCCACACATCTTACATCTGCGGAAGAGGTGTGAGAAATTCCTCAATATTTTGAAGGTTTTATCCAACACCTCATGGGGAGCGGTTCAAATATCATGAATTCGCGTGTATCAGTCGGTCATTCTGTCAAGGATAGACTACGGATGCGTAGTATATGGATCTGCCTATAACTCTGCATTGCAAAAACTGGACCCGGTTCACCACACTGCTCTGAGAGTTTGATACGGTGTGTTTCGAACATCTGTGCAGAGTCTCTATGTAGAATACAACCAATTACCCATCACTTTATGATATAAAAATTGTCTCTTAATTATCATTTTCGAATGTTATCTCTACCATCGCATCCATTATACATTGTGCATATCAGTCCTTGTTTGCAGTCCTTGTTTACACTGTGTGCATATCAGTCCTTCTTTCGTCCACTTAGTATCCGTCCATTCTACGAAAGGGTGAAGAATTTGAAGGAGGAACTCAGCCGGACGGCTCGATAGGAACAACATATGTCGGCGTTGGTATCTTTTCTAACGACGTAACGCACAGTTACCGGCTCGACACTTCTTGCAGTACCTAAACAACCGAAGCTGTCGTTATTTTTTGAGCATTTCAGCTAATGGAAATCTCCATTTCTAGTAAATTCTTTGGGTATATTGACAGCATGAGCATATTGGAAACATTAGAAAGTCTGGAAGATGAGAATCCCCCTGTTGTGACAGTTATCGCAAACTTCACAGTAAAGGGTACAAAATTTTGTTGGATTCCTAAACATGTAGGAATTTCAGATAACGAATTGGCGAACACAGTTGCACGATCAGCTACTAATCAACATGGAATTAGCAGCCTCGATTTCCGATTTGAAACGAGTCGTTTTAAAAATCATCGAAACGACATGGAAAGAAAGGTGGAGTCTTTACTCGGTGCCTAAAATTGGTTTATGGCCACATGTTTCAACGCGACGAGCTGACGCCAAGTTGACTTGCCTTCGTATATGACATATAAGATTTACTCACAAGAACCTTCTATTGAGTGAACAGCTCCCTGGAGTCTTTCTTGCCATGTCCCATATACCGTGTATTACATTTTAATTATATGTCCGGTGTTTCATCATTATCGTCGCACATTTTTTTTAAATCATCCGTTCTACAATTATCTGATTTGGAGGGAGAAAATTCCCTCCACAATTTGTTAGCATTTTTGTACAAAATTGGATTTCTTAATAATATTTAATCTTTTTTTTATTAATTTTTTATCTATTTAATCGTTAACAACATTTGTTTTTGAAACCAGTTTTAACCACTAATTATTTTTTAAGAATCGCTAATCAGGTTTAATTAAATTCTATCTTTTTGATTACCAGAAAAAAATTATTACAGCTTGTTATATTATCAGCAATTGTTAGTCGCAGTTAATGTCAAATTTGGCTCTTGCGTCATAAACTTACAATTACTGAATCAACAATCAATCAATTTCCAACAAACTGGAAAATGTCGGCTGTCCAAAATTTTCGAATTTTTGTCTCGTGAATTCTGACCATGTTGTGTTTTGTGAACTGATTGCAAATATAAATGAATTGAAGACACGTATTGTGTAACACATTCACAACATCAGCACAGATACATTCTTATATGCTTTGGAACATGCTACTTCTTGGTTTGAACTTCTGATACAAGACGGTGGACAATATCTTGAAATTTTTAAAGAAAGTTTTAACGGCGATGAAAACCGATTTCATTGCTTCTTTTTTCTCCCTTTTTGACCACAGGGCAGTTAAAAACCCTATTTCGTTTTTGCTTTTTGTATGGTTTTTGGCCATAGGACAATTAAATTAACATCGCCAAACTTGGCAATTTTTTTTTTTTGGCTGAACATTAAGTAAGAGAAGCGGACGAGGGTAGCCACATTTGGCAAAATACTGCCAAATAATTCCTGTCGCTAGTCGGACTAAACTGCATTCCAAACCATTTAATTTACCAGATGAATTAAGAAACAAGCCAATGCTTCTATTATGTATGTCATTTGTCTTGCAATGGCAAAGTTCGTAGAGCGTCGGCGTAGAATCTTCATGCCTTCGGATCGAATGCCATCGAACCATAAAAGTTTTTTTATTTTATTTTAAAATAATTAATTAAAGTTTTATATGGGAAGAAAAAAATTTCTCTTATGTAAGATATTTAGCAGGATATTTATAAATTTAGGAATAAATACCGTCATGACGAAGCGTGTAGATTGCTGGAAAAAAAATTTCTTTGCCACTTAATATTGTGATTCTGTCACATGTATATACATATTTATATTATTTGTAATTATTTAATAAAAAAATAAATGAAATAAAATTTTTCTTTGTTCACTTAAGTAGGAACTGACTTAATTTTTTTTATATTATTTGTTTAAAACTTATATTCGTGTCAAATTTCAAGTCATTCTGACCAGTGGTTCTTTTCCGACAGCTCTTTGAAAGTTGAACTTGAAATTATAATTACCCTTTATGATAATTGAAATACACGAATTAATTAATTTTAGGCTGGTCTAATATAAATAATATAAACACAGCAGCTTTATTATAATATATCAATTAGCGATGATAAAATCAATCATATCTGTTTAAAAAATAAATTAAATTAAATTTTTTTTACAAACAAAACAGAAATTTTATTGCAACTACAGAGCAAAACATTCTTAATATTTCATGGCAATATGTGAAAGCAAAGATCTTAGCAAACTTGTGAATATATTTAATTGTATAAAATACAATTTTTCTCTAAGAAAGACATTCTAAAAATGAAAGTTTATAAAAATAAGTGACATTAGAGGCAAAAGGAAATAACCTTTTCATTTAAATTACAATTTTTAGTATATTTAAAAAAAATTGTGATTTTTTTAAAGTATTTAAATCAAGATAACTTTCAGTGATTCCTCTTCAAAATTGTTTTTCAATTTGAATTGATGAACAGCCGATTTGTTCAAAATTGTTATGTCTTTTTTAAATGAAATTTTTTTTTGAAAAATAAAAAAAAAATTGTTTATGTTTAATGATTATTGATTGATTGATTACAAGTTTATGGTGCAAGAGCCAAATCTGACTAAACTGCATCAAATAATTGTTGATAATTTAACAAGCTATAATTTTTTTTTCTCAAAATCAAAAAAGACAGAATTTAATTAAATCTGATAAGTAATTGATAAAAAATAATTGGTAATTAAAACTAGTTTAAAAAAGAAATGCTTGTTAAACAATTTAAAAGATCAATGATTAATAATAATAAAAAAAAAGGTTAAATATTCAGAAATCTGATTTTGCACAAAAGTGTAAACAAATTGATTTAATGATTGAATTTAAAAATGTTACAATGCACGAAAATTAAATATTCCGTTCAGTCAATTCCAGAAACTGTTATTGAAAGCGAAATTATTTTAGAACCAGTTTCGGAAAATAATGCAATGTGTAGCAAATTTTAAAATTTCTTATTCAAATGTAAGCGAATTTAAAATATGTTTTACGTGATCAGTTAAACTAATAAATCTTAGTGTTAAAAAATAAACTTAGTTTGAGAAAATTTTAGGTAACAGAATAAATTATTTAAGAGAATCTCAACTTTTACATTGATAAAAATTTTCCTTCCTAGGCATTACCGGGGGCCGCGGTAGCCTAGTGGTCAAGGTCGTGGATAGCGGCTGGCGGTTTTCGTTCAGTCGCGGGTTCGATCCTTGGCCACCAAAGACCCGCCGTGTAGCCGGGGCTGATGCACGTTAAATCTGTTCGGGGCCCAAAGTCCTCCCGTTGGCGTGGTGTGGATGTTAGGAGAGGGGGTTGCCATCTCAGGTGTCGTCCTCGTCACTTGACCGTGGTTCAAAATTACGAGGTCCGACGCCAATAGCCCTCGTGTTGCTTCTAGTGTGACGTTAATAAAAACTAAAATCCTAGGCATTACCGCTTCATAAAACTGTTCGATGTTATTGAAAGTGAAATACGAAGTTCAAAGTAATAAGCATGAAAAACTAAAGTGAGAGAGACTTTAAGTACGAAAGAAACTCAATTACGATTAGATAAAAGTTTAATTCCTCACTTTTTCCAATAAAATTTTGATTTTATAGCGAAATTAGAAGGAAAAAAAATTGTCTGTAAATATTTAAAATAAATAAAGTGACAAGGGTATGTAAAATTTTCCTCAAATCTTAGAATATGTTAATTATTGTTCCTTAACTGCTTTGAAAGACATCAATACTTCATTTTATTTAAATTTAATTTGACTTAATTTCTTTGTCTGAATTGAGGATTGTCCTCTCTTTTCCTTACGAAACCAAATAAAAAATAGCATATTCATAATATATATGATATTCAATGGATAATATAAAACGTTACAAATTAGGAACAAAGAATAAGACCGACATAAATACATACGTTTGGGATAGAAATGACAATTTCTTCTATTTTCATTAAGAGAAGTTTGCTCTTATATTTTTTTCGCTTAAAGTTTCCACCTTTAGGCAATTTAGCCTTTTTTAACAACATCCAAATCATTCGTGACTCCTTCTTTTTTCTTTTTTTTTTTTACCAAGCTTCTGGAACAAATTCTTTCAGTTAGAACAAGATCAAAAATGGAATCTTAGTTGCAATAATGGGTCACAATTTACTTGTAATTGTAGTAAAACCCCCCGATGGAAATTAAGTCGTGAATTTTAAGTAAGATTTAATCAATGTCTGTATTATACATGTGACGCAAAAGAATTTTCCCAATCAGAATAATTAACAATTCCCAACAGTAGAAAAAAAAAATTATTTTGGAACTTTGTACTCAAAAAACCGTTTCAGTTCGCTACCAGGAAAGTCCCCACCTTTCAATGTTGTTGGTGATGGAGCATTTTAAATGTTGTTTGATTCTTGGATTGCTTCGTGTTGCATCTACTTTCCCCATTAGTTTCTTTCAAGGTCACACATCTCTTACGTCGCAATACGTAGATTCCGAAACCAGAAAGAAGAGGGAGGGTTAAATTCCAGGGGGGGGGGGTAAGGAAAGTTATTCTTTATCTGCAATGGCCGAACTCTTAACGTCTTTTTCTCAAGTCAAGACAGCATGTTCAGTGTTGGTAAGCGAGCGTGTGTTCTTTATCACTCTTTAAAATGGGAAATGTATTGAATTTGAAATTTTTTAGAAATAATGTTTAATATGTTTGTAATTTTCCTGGGATGTAGTTTTTGTGTGTTTCCGTTATGTTATTGTGAAAAGGATCTATATATGAGTTCATCGAACGGCATAAATGCTATATATATATCTTTTTTGGATGATCCTAATTTTATTTAAAATTTACTTTAAAAATATACTTTATGATGATTCAAGCAAAATAGAATATTTAATTATTCCTAAAATATTAAGATATTCTTTACTTAATTTTAAAAATACTCTTGCTCCAGAGAATTCAATATTTATAAGTGTTAGTAACTGTTCTTGATAATAATTTGTAATGAATTCGTTATGTTATTATTGAAAATGATCTGCTTTGTATTCATCGAACGATGTAAATGATAAATTTTTTTCGATAATCCTAATTCTATTTAAGATGTAGTTTTTTAAGAAATACATTAAACTCTCAAGCATTATGGAGGATTTAATTTTTATAAAATATTATAATCGTTATTTCACTTGGTAAATATTATAGTTTTCACAATTTTCAATTTTATACTCTTTTTCCAAGTTTAAGCTTTAAAAGACCCAAAATGTTCGAAATATTCTTAATACAAGGGTTAAGAAATATAATTCAAAATCTTTCGCATCTCAGATATGTATTCTGAAATTAACTGCATGAAAATTAGTAACAAATTAACCTATATTGTAGAGCTTATACCACATTGATGTATCATTGATAGACCCATAAAGCTCATCGTATGTAATGGAAAACATCGTTCTCCATGTCATTGTTTGGAGCAGATTAGTCAGATTTGGCTCTTGCGCCATAAACATGCAATCATTCAATCAACATTCGCAATGTTGAATATCTTTTACGAGCCATATGTTGACCTCTTGAACAATGACACACCAGTATTAATACATGATAATTGAACAAAAGAATTCCATATGTTGAAGTCTATAGTCTCTACACCAAGAGGTAAAGAATACAGACTTACGCTTTTATTATTTTTCACATTTTTATTATGTGTGTTCTTTTTAAAATTTCATTACTTGCGAATTAGGTAATCCTCTTATTATTTCCCAAGTTTGAAGATTTTCTTCAACATGTTGGTTTTGTTACAAACACATCATATATTTAAAGAAATACACGTTCTGAACTAAGAGAGGCTATTGAAAAACATAACATTATCCTACGTATAAGCTAAAAACACAAGTTGGATTAGAATTCCATAACATCTGATAATGAAATTCAAATTAATTTATGAAACTTCCATGCCGTTATACAACAAGAGTTGAGAAAATTTTCGCTTATCACTTTGTATTAAAAACAAAAAACAGACCAAAAATAGATATATTCCCCCCCCCTAGATTATATATTTGTGCTCTGAGAAGTAGTAAATATTTTATTTTTGAATGACATTATGTATTTGATTTTACTGGATTCTGATATCTTTGACTTCGCATGTTTTCTGAAGATATACAAGACTTTATCGTCTTGTTGATTAAATGTTCGCTTAAATCGGTACACTGATAATTTCTTTAGGTTGACTAAATGTTCTAATCCCTCAGATGGACAATTTGTAAAGGTCCTACATTTTTCATAAGATTCTGTACAAAAAGCAACTATTTTGAAAAATTTACCTCCATTTTTAGTTCTTTCTCTTTCAAGATGTATGAACATTTATTCCTACAGAGATTTAGATGGAGGGAAATACATTTCTAGCAGAAGAGAAGGGAATTTATTTTTACGGTAGAAATTTTAGTAAATTGTATTAAAACGTTCTGCGCTTAACACAATATTGACTTTATTTTATCTCAAACAAAAATAATTTAAATAAAAGTTCAGGAATCAATATTTAATTATACCCTTATAAAATCGAAATTTTTATCTTTTTAAAATTAAAACTTTATTTGATGGGATGTAATTATATTTTCAATAATATTTCAAAGCCTTTTCTTACACAAAATATTAATATATTTTTGAAATATCACTATTAATAAAATGTATAATTTAGTTTTCCCAAATTTTATAGTCAAAATGGTATCTCACAATATTTACTAATTAGTTTATCCTATCAATTATTCTTATCAATTATTATATATCTTTACCTTCCGATCAGTTTCCAGAATTAAGTACATATACAAATATTTAGAGAATACAAGCGAAAAGGAAAGTTTGTTTTTGTTTCTCTCTCTCTCTCTCTCTCTCTATATATATATATATGTAATACGAGTTTATGTTATATAATATTTGTTTACACTCAATATGTATTATTAGAATGTATGTTAATGTAATTATAAAATTTAATGAAATCCAAATTTGAAAAAAAAAATTATTATTAAAGTTTTGAAGCGATATTTTGTAAATTGTTTTGTCTCGTAAAGGGCCCCTGGTAATCAAATCTAATTTCTGTAATGGTCCTTTTGAGTATTGTAAATAATTATGTTAGATAATTCTCACTTGATGGAATGTGCAATAATTTTGTAAATATAGTCGTACGTTTTATAAGGGACATCTCTATTTGAGGGACAATTCTATTAGTCCTGATTCCTTTGAATTCTGAGCGAAAAGAAATGTGCCTTAAATAGAAATGTACATGTATTTAATTCTTATTGAGAGATATCTCCATTTATTGGACAAAATGTCTAGTACTGGGTAGGAGTCTCTTACTAGGAGGGGTAACTGTATATGCATTAAAAATTATAATTAACTTTAGAATAGTGTTGGAATAAAATATTCAAATCCTTATTGAATTTTTAAGATTTTTTATTTAAAAACATCGAATTTTAGGAGCTCGAAATCTATTCCTATTTTTAATTAGTTAATTTTAAATGATGTAAAATATGTAAATGCATTCACTAAATGATTAATTAATTACAAGAATATTTACTATATACGTAATTTACAATGCTATATTATTCATAATAACTAACTATAATATTTTTTATATACAAACTGTTATTTGGTCCATAATAAACATGTTCGTGGAATATTGTGTTCTTAAAATTAATGAGTAATGAGATTAATTATTGATAAAAATGTTTGTTTCAGATAATATGCGAAATAAATATAGAAGTTCTATTTTTATTAAACTATTCGTGATAATCTAAATACTGAATTATATATATATATATATATATATATATATATATATATATATATATACATACATACAATTAGAGTGTCTCTCTCTCTAATTAATATTATATAAATTTAGCATTCTGTATTTTAATACTTTGAAAGAAATATTTTTACAATTATTTAAGAAATTTTCGAATTATAACACATGGATCAATAAGTCCCGAGACTGTGCGGTTGTTTTTTTGTGATTTTCTCCTTCAAACGCATCAGCAAGTCAATATAATAATCACTGTTGATCGATTTACCTTTTTCGAGATAGTCAATGAAAATCACGCCATGCGTATCCCAAAAAACTGACGCCATGACTTTGCCAGCTGACTGCTGCGTTTTCGGACGCTTCGGACGGCTTTCGCCAGCTGTGGATGACTGCCGCTTCGACTCTGGAGTGTAGTGATGTATCCATGTTTC
>BMAW01121297.1:4637-17172 GCA_019974015.1 Nephila pilipes | reverse complement strand
TTTGAAGGATGTAAGATATTTTAAATAAGGGAATATTTCTAAAATACTTTCGAGAGAGTAAGTGATATTGAAGCCTATTGGCCAAAGAGCCTCGAAAGGCTAGGCTGAGTCAAACAAGGTGTAAATTATCGTTTGAAAAAATGGAACAAAGATAAAAATTAGTTGACAAGAAGGAGGGTTGAAAATAAGGACATATCGTTATGATTTTACGGAGACGCATCACTGAGTTTACCAAATCCAGTAAACTCCTTGAGAATGAAAACAATATCTAGGTTACCTAGGGATCCTGATGCCTGTACCAACGAAAAGAAATTTCGCTCCTCTAGGGCCTCGGCTCAGGATAGAAGAACTTGTACCTCTTTGTCGTAACCTTTGCACCACATAACGATAAAAGTTTAAAACCTAGACTGATGAAAACATATGAAACCACATAGAGAAGTGATCGCGTTAGCCTACAGTCATGGTTGCGAACTTGAAGTCGGTAGTGTTTCATCGAGTCTAGATTTCGAATTTGGATGCCATTGAAAACCCGCCGTGAAGCAAAGTTGATGCACGTTAAGTATGCCGAGGTCCCTGATCATCATATTGTATAGTGTGGAAGCTTGGAGAGGGGATTTCCAGGTCAGGTATCGACCTGGTAACATGACTGAGAGATCCATCACCTATAACCCTCGAGCTGCTTCTAAGAGCGACGTCAATAAAAGAACCTATTTTCTCTTTTTCAGTCACCCATGTGAACTTTTTTGTTTCCCATGGAGTTTATTGTATTTCGTAAATACAAACGACGCATCCCCGGAATATCCTAGCGATCCATCTCTACTTTCGACCCTCCTACTTATCAAACTTTTTGCCTTTTTTTTTTTTTCATATTGTTTTTCAAACGTCTGTACTAATATTTCGTTATGTTTGGTTCAGCATAGCCTCATCTGGATCTAGCGCCATTAAACTTCACGTTCGCACTATATTTTTGAGCCTGGAGTAATTTCTATGTTCCAAATCGATATGTTTTGTGATGAGAGATGATCACGGTGCGATTGTTTGGTTAGTGTCCAGGAAAAAAGAACAATAAAGATTATAATCCCTTTAAAAATATTCTTTTAATTCAATACATGTCAAAACATCTTATCGTCCTCAACAATACTCTGTCGACGAGTTTATTAGGTGTTGTGTATTTCCAAAAGTTATTTGAAAATAATACTGCGCTGTGGGGCTACGTTGAGCATATTCAGGACGCCGTTCTCAAAGATTGCGTATTTATTGCAAGTCAAAAGGATATCTTCCAAACCATTGATACAGTTATTAACCTTACAGTATTTGAACGAGGCTTAAATTGATCAGGTCTGGCTCCAACCCCGATTGTGTTGCTTATAAGTGGAACTTAATAAACAGTCAAAATCACGTGAATTTCTCATGTGGAACACGTTTTGACAAAAAACAGTGAATTAAAAAATCGCCTTTCGTATAAATATTATCATGTATTTGGAATTGAACATTTTTCGTTCATGAAATCAAAGTGGCTGGAGGACGGGAGCCTTGAAGGCAATTCGTATCCTCTGAAAATAATTCTATTCGAGGTTGTGAGTATTTTACTGGTTTTTTTTTTCTTTTCATTTTTCTTTAATTTTATGTCCCTCGAAAGGATAGAATTTAGAGAAATGCTACAAAACTTTACATGCCTCATCTTTGGTTCCACGATTCCCCGAGGACTTGGTCAAATTAAAATGAACCATCAAACGTTTACGCTTTTATTGAAATAAAAAAAAAAAAGAGGAAATTTTTCATGAACTTCATAAAGATGCTAAATACTCCAATGTAGAAAGAATTTTAGAAAGAAGCATATGCATTTCTTTCCTAATTACTTTTGATTCTTCTTATGATTCCACGTAAAATGGTCATGTTCACGGACTCGCGGCCAGTGGGTTTCGTCGAGTTGTGGGTTTCGAGCCTAGATGCCACTAAACCAAGAGAACGTGGTTTGTTTGAGCCTTGATGCCACTAAAGACCAACCGTGTAGTCGGGGCTGATGCACGTTACATCTGTCGGGGCCTAAAGTCCTCCAGTTGGCGTGGTGTGGAAGTTAGGAAGGGGTGCCAGTTCTGGAGTCGTCCTCGTCACATGACCGGGATTCAAAATTACAAGGTTTGTCGCCCATTGCTCTCGTGTTGTTTCAAGTGTGACGTTATTAAAACTGCTCACTCTCATAAAAGTTTTCATATTTTCTATTAAAAGTTCATGAAAATGCAATTAATTTTATTCCAGGACCCTGATCCATCAAGTATTACAAATTTCCTTAATTTTAAAAGCGGAGATTTAGGGTAATTTCTTAAACTTTCTCTCACCTTACATTTAAACCCATGCCCACTCCCCAATAAACTAAATGAATCGCTATCTGAATGCCATCCAATCTTTTGCAAAGCCGAAAATCAGCTTTGCGAATACAGCGTTCAAAAGAAAATTTTCATTGTAGAACTGGAATTCAGTTTGACGCATGCGTTGTTAAAGGAAGCGTTGTGTTGGGTTTTATACAGTTCAATTTTCGATTTAATGTGTTTCATCCATCAAAGAATTCTGCCAGTATATTTTATTTCAGTCAGTTTGTGATAAGGAATTTAAAAAGCACAATTTCTTTATGGACATCTGGGTGCACCTCTGAGAGCGAAATAACCTTAGAAGAAACTCCGCAAGACTTTGGCTCGTTTGTATCAACTGATGTTGCATTTGAAGAATCGAAATTGACGAAAGTACCGAACAGTGGGATTTTTTGTCAAAAGGGCATTTCCATCAAATAGACGCTGTCCCATCTGACGAATCATTTTGAAGAAAAGTTTTATTCTTGCAGAGTGTGCAACCGCAACTCCTTTTCGATTAAAATGAGTGGGTTTCCAAACTTTCGTATCAACCCCAGATCACTTGCTTGCGAATTCTGCAACAAACATTTTAAGACGTATTCCGACTTTCACGGTCATTCGAGAACTTGTAGAAGAGACTGCCTCTACACGTGTCACGTGTGTAACAAATCTTTTGCTTACTCCTTTCATTTAGTTATGCATCTGCGAACCCACATAAAAAAAAAAAGAAGCTGCACGTACGTTGATTTTCTAGAATCATTTTCTTCATTTCTAGGTATTTAATGCAGCACCTACGAAGACATTTGGTTTTGCATTCGCATTAGGACGTTTCTTTTTAACATTTCATGTCCACTACATAAATTCTATTCCACGTTTGAGATCTGCGTAGAAGATAATCTCAACTGACTTGTATTGTCACTTTCGACAAACCTTTTTAAGCGATTTTGTTTCCATCTACTTTTTCAAATGATTGTAAAGAGATGATACATAATCCTTCCTTCTTTTGCAAGCATTTCTTTACGCTATTGTTATTTTAAAGAAATGCAGACTTTTTTGCTTTTAAAATGAAACAAGAAATATTCATAGAAAGTTTTAAAAATACTTTTTTAATAAACATGTTCGATAGATTGAACAATAATCTAAGCAAATGATTTTGAATTCGAATATTTTCAGTGCCAGTTATCGTTTAGGTTAATTTTATAAACTTCCAAATATACAATAACGATGTTCGTAATTGGTGTAAAAACTTTTTACTCAGAGTAAAATATTTGTACGATATCAATCTGTGTAAATATAAACGTGTTTTGTACTTCTATTTCGGTAAATATTTCCAATTAAATTTTTCTACATATTTTTCCGATGAAATGGAAAGAGTAACGTAACTGTGAAATAAAAATCAATGAACTGAAACTTATTTTGAGTGAATTTATTTATTGTCTTAAAATACGAAAAATATTGATATTTAAGGTTTGATTAGACTTCCAAATTTAAATATGTTAAGTATGACGAAAACGTTTCTTTTTGCCCAATGTCTAAATACCTTAGTGCATGATGTGTTACAATGCGTAAGGGTAGAATTGAAGTATCGTGTTCCCCTTGGCAACTGGCGATTTACGTATGCGATTACAGTTTCAAACAGGACTATATCTGCTTTTATTCTCTTTTGAAAAACTCCAGAAGAGTCCTCTGTTTCCTTCGCACTTTGTTTTAAGGTGCAGACGATTTTTGAAACTAGAGAAACAATTTTATAAATACGTTAGATAGTTCTTTTTGCTTTTTTTTCCACCTTTAAACAAGCAATTTATAATTGAAATCGTAGGAGATATTTTTTTAATTATTCTTTCAGTATGTCGGAAACTACGATTTACGTTTTATAATTTGTTGTATATGATTCAAGCAGGGAGAAATACATGTTTTTCAGGTGATGCAGGACGAGAGATTTAATTTTAAAGTATCGGAGAATCGGTTTACATCGAAAGAAAGCATTTATCCACCTTCGTTGAACTATATTAAGAAAATCTTTTATTAGTATAATTCTTTCCGCATATCGTTTCCATATGCAGTTTAGATTTCTTTGAATTAAATTTTTAAAATAAATTACAATTATTTTATTCATTATATTTTGTATAATATACACATTTGAACAATTAAAATGTATGATAATTATAAATTAATTATAAGAAAATGGTATTTTGATATGTATAGTTAAAAATCAATTATTTATTATATATTAAGACTTTACATTATTATATGTATAAATAAAAATTGTCATTATTTATGATTATATATTAAAAACTTAGCATAATGTAATGTGTAAATAAATATTAATTGTAATTATTTGATTATATGTTATAATAAATTATAATTTTTCATAGTAAATAGATTAATAATAACAAGAATTATTTATAATTAACAATATCTTTATAGTTATAATTTTTAATTATGTATAATTATAGTTATTTAAATTTTATAATTATTGATATTCATAATCGTAATTTGTGATCGTCGTCGAAGATTTTCATGGAGTCGCGAATTCGAACCTTGATTCCACTTAAGACCCGCCGTGTAGCGGGAATGATGCATGTTAAATCTGAAGCCTCATATTCCTCCCGTTAGCATAGTGTGAATACTAGGAGAGAGAGGTGCCAGCTCATGTGTCGTCCTCGTCACTTGATCTTGTTTCAGTATTACGAGGTCCAACGCCAATAGCCCTCGTGTTGCTTCTCTTGCGACGTTAATAAAACTTACCAAACCAAACGCATAATTGTAATTTATAATCATATATTTGTGTGGAATTATTTAGAATTATACATTGAATTTTTGACTAGTAATTCTTGTATATTGTAATATGTAATTATTTATGTGCATTATAAACTTTATTATTACACATAATTTTTTATTATTATATATAAATGTAACTTATGATAATAAAAATTTAATTTAAATTATTAATACATGATTTCCCGTCTCATCAACAATGGACATAGTGAGAGGATGGTCTTTCCTTCTTTAATTTTACCACCACCTTCCTATTTAATTTAGTATTTAATAATTACTAGATTTCAGTTGAAGATACTCAAGAACAAGACAGAATACTTTATTTCGCACTGACGAATGGATAAAGAGAATCTAATCCCACTTAACTCGACAATCTAGATTATAATTTAAAACTGAAGTTTTAATTTATTAAATCTCTCGTTCTGATTCCACCAATACTCAAAGACAGTCGCTTTTTATCTAGGTATTTAGATAAAGAATCTCTTCAAATTAAAAGATTAATTAATATATTTAAATCCTATTTACTTATAAATATCAATTTGTCATTATCCTCTATTCCAATTGATTTTCTCTTTAATTTCATTTCATTTCTATATCTCTACTCACTTCACACCTATCTTCGTCTAATTTAACTAATCACGTTCCATTTTTGGTGCGGAGAAATCGTAACTTTACGTAACTCGCATATTACTTGCTATAAAACCACGTAGAAAATACATGCAAGCGAAATAAAAGACCAGGAATAATCTAAACTCGATATTTTGTTTCATAAATTTATTTTAAACCAATAAAAGCCTATTTTAATTTAAATTAATTACAAATCGGAAGAATAGGATGCAAGCAATAGTAACAGGTATAATCAAAACTGATATCTAATTTGTTCGGTTTCATTTACGTCGAACTAGGAGAAACACGGGCTATTTCTGATAAACATAGTAATTTTGAAACTCGGATAAAGGGATGAGGACGACACCTGAGCTGAAAAACCTACATCTAACTTCCACACCTCGCCATGACCTATGTGGTGACCGGGGATGACAGAATAGTCTCACTGTAGCTCATGCATGTCGTAAAAGGCGACTAAAATGGGTACCCAGCGTCTGGGGGTATAGCTGGGCACCCTGCCCCTGGGGATTATATCAGGGGACCTCAGGGACTTGGCTTCTTCAGGTAAGTATGGGCTTCACGAACCCGAGGTACCCTAGTGATCTTTCTTTCCCATGGGGTTTACTGTCTTTGGTAAACACGGGTGACGCACTCCCGGGATACCCTAGCGATCTTTCTCAATTTTCGACCCTCCTTCTTGTCAACCACTTTTACCTTTTTTCACCTTCACGTTTAGACCACAGTTTAATCTAGTTTTTCGCAGCATAGCCATATCTGGCTCTTGCGCCAATAAACTTTACATTCACTCACTCACTCACCACACCTCGCCATCAGGTGGGTGTTGGACCCAGACGGATTTAACGTGCATCAGCCCTGGCTACATGGCGAGTCTTTAGTGGCCTCGAGGCTGGACGCCACGAATATCGTTGGCCACGTGTCCGCAACCACGACCACTAGGCTACCGTGGTGTCGCTACTAAATGTAATTTTCTACAATAAGAATAAGAGATAAGTAATAAAATAAGTAATATTCGACAAAATTAGAAAAGTGTGATAAATTTGTTTTGTTTTGCTTGATTTATTAACGTCACACTAGAAGCAAAACTAGGGTTGTTGGCAACGAAACTCATAATTTTGAGTCTCGGTCACTTGAGCTGGCACTTCCTCTCCTAACTTCCACACCACTCAAATGGAAGGACTTTGAACCTGAATAGATTTAACGTGCATCAAACCCAGCTACACGGCGGGTCTTTAATGGCATCAAGGCTCGAACCCACGACACGACGAAAACAGCCGGTAATAGTCTGCCACCATGACCACTAGGCTACCGCGACCTCGGTATGGGGAACAAAAAAAATGACTCGAAGGGAAACACGCCAGCCATGAGATCATGACCATTCGGCAATCGTGGCCGCTCTTGAAATCAGAAGAGCTGGGAACAGAATGTGCTTCGTAAATAAAAATAGGGATAAGAAAACGTGGGTGATTGCAGTACCTAAGTGGTGATGACATCGACCATGTAGATGGCAACATTTCAGTCAATCTGTTCTTGTTACGATTCCTCTAAAGTCATATTCGTGCAACGGTTGAAGCACGTAAAATTCGTTGGAGCACCGATTCTTCCATTGCCATGGCTTAGTTGAAACTCTCAATGAAAATCCCACATTATAATCTGAATGCATTTGAAAATTACTAGAAGTATTGCCTACGGATACAGATTTTTGTGTCAGGAAGAAACAGCAAACTGGAAGGATTTTCTATTATATAAAACAATATAATGTCGATTTTTTTTTTTTTTTTTTTTGTCGATCGACCTCCTTGTAACGTAATCAATATTGCTAAAGTAATCAATCAACCAATTGAATAAACCAAAGTTTTCTTAAATATGCGCAGTTGGACATAAGGAAAACTGTGTTCAAATATAGTTGTATTAAAATGAAGCTCCGAGTTAAAGATGTTGGCCTTTTCGTGGTATATTATGCCTTGCGCACTTATTTGAATTCGAAAAGATTATGTAAAATATTTTGTTTACTCTATAATTGAATGCATTTAATTTTTACGATATTTTGAGGCTAATAAGTATCGAAAAAAAAGCAAATATTTAGTTTTCAGATAAAAGTTTACATTTTCTGCAACATTCTGAAGGGCTTACTTTACGGAAACTAAAATGGACCAATATTGACTTTTCGTATGAAGTATCAGGACATAATTCAGTTTCACTATAGAAATTCTGATTCTTTTAAAACAAAGTATTGAATATTCTCATTGCGTTTATCGTTTGTGAGATATTAAACTTAATACAAAAAATATAGCTTGTATAAATGTATTTCTGAGACTTACTTTTAAATAACATTAATTTCTTAGAGAAAATTTGTACTCCCATAGTTTACTAAAAATCTATCGAGTTATATCTGCATGAGAAAATTACCTTGTCATATACAAACATTAAAATATATTGATTTCAGGAGATCATCCTTTTGTAAATAATTATATACAAGTGGACCTATCGGAGTAAGAGATATTATTCATTTTCCATAATGGAGGAGATGAAAGATAAAAAATTCTACCACTGCAAAATATGTAAGGCTGCATTTAAAACAAAGCGCATTTTATTACTGCATTCACAAGTTCATAGTAACGAACGGCCTCATGTGTGCAAGATTTGTAACAAAGCATTCAAAGGAAAAGGAAATCTTAAAAGACATTCTAATATTCATACAAAAGAACTTAAATTTACATGTGAAATTTGTAAGAAGGAATTTTCTCAAAAGTCTACTTTAAAACGACACCTTTGTATACATACCAGAGAAAGGTCGTATGTGTGTGAATTTTGCAGCAAAACATTTTCACTAAATTATACGTTAAGTGTCCATTTACGTATTCACACTGGGGAAAAGCCTTATGTGTGCGATTTTTGTATCAAAGCTTTCACAAATAAACGGAACTTATATAGGCATAAGGCTATGCATACTAATCCAGAAAAACCTCATGTATGTGAATTTTGCAAGAAAGTATTTAGAGAAAAATCAAATTTAAAGAATCACGTTCTTATTCATACAAATGAAAGACCTCATCAGTGTGATGTTTGTAAGAAAACTTTTGCACGAAAGAGCAACTTAAAAAATCATGTTCTTGTCCATACTGGTGAAAAGCCGCAGGCATGTGATTTTTGTAGCAAAGCATTTAGATATAAACGGGATTTAAATAGACACTTACATATACATAGAAAATGAAGAACATCACATTTGCAAAGATTTTTTCGAAAGAAAATAGTTATTGGTAGTTTAATATAGAAGACACGTACTATAGTTTCGCGAAGTATATGCGAAATCATTTAGTTGCAATTATGGATTAGATTTACAGAAATGGAATCACGAGAAAAAGACAAACTAGAAACAAGTGAATTCTACAATATATCATTTGACGTAAAATATAAAATGAATAGAATTTTAAAACGGAAGCTTCTATTTTTAAAACAGTAAGTAGGATTTTATTTTATTCCAGACGCCTTTTCGACATGATATTTCACAGATGAAAAGTTAATTTTTTTTCATGAACTATATAATCTCTCGAATTTTATATCTAGGATCGTTTCTTTTGTGAAAAATCGTTGTTTAAAGAAAAAAGTTCATTCCTCAAAAATAAAATAATGCAATTGTTAAATCATTTTCTATTAAACCTGCTTTTATAGTTATGAATATCATTACTTTGTTCATTTAAGGCATTTTATATATGTTATGCAATAGCCTTTTGCAGTAAGTTTAAAGTCATTTTATGTGAAAAAATATTCCAGAATAAGAATTTATCTTCATTGTTAAGTAAATAAGATGACAAAACGCAGCCTTTATAAAAACGATTGAAATGCTTAGTATTTCTCAGAATATTTTTTGATAAGTGAAATAAGCATGTTTCGCAAAAAAAATAAATAAATAATAAATAAAATCAACTATAGAATATTTTTTAATCAGAGATATGTAGGTTTCAAGGTTTTCTTGTTGATAATGCTATAGAAGTAAATTTAATAAGAATTTTATTTTCAGATGGAATTTTAGTAAAAATTATACAATTTTGATTTATTACTTTCATATTAAGGAATGCTTTTAAATTGGAAATTGTATTGTTTATGTCAATATTATGATTGTGACGAGTTTTAAAAATGTTTTACTTGTTGAAAATATTCTTCTTTTTAATAGGATGTCACTTATGGAAACCTTACATATGGAACTGTTTAGTACAGTCATAAAGCAAATTTATTCATATCTATGAGAAAAATAAAATTGTTCATATACTTTTTTCAAATTGTTTGTTTTGATTAACTCTATCAATGACTCCTTAAGAATAACTTTCTTTTAGCTAAATAAAGAATAACAATTAATCGGAAAACAGAGTGTAATTAAAACTTATTTGATAAAGTTGCTTTTTCAAGCTAATTTTCATAACGGTTGTATTATAAGCATTTGCAAAAAAGGAAATTCTTTAAATATTAAAAATTCTATTCGTTTATTATACAAGAAATGAATGTTGAATAATAATGATTATTTTGTGCAAATATATTATAGAAAAAGGGAGATGCATATGATTTAATCCATGCGTATGTGTTTTTATAAAACAAAATAAAGAAATTTGCAACAAAGCCTCTTTGCCTTTTTTGAATGTTTATTTTTAATATTAAAATATAAGTTTATTTACATTTTTTCTTTTGGTAAGTTTACAGTAAGTTGCAGTCCGTCTGGGGGAATGAATTTTATTATATGCTACTTTGCGTCTGCCTAAATAAACTTTCTACTATTCGTATCAAATAGATTCGGTAAAAAATATTCTTTAAAATAATATTTTGATAATAGATTCAAAACTTTAAGCGTTGTTATTTCGTGAATTTAGGTTACCTATTTAAGTTTTTTATTCGCGTTTTGCAAAAAATATAATTTTATATGAAATTCGGGTTTAATTGAACTATTTGTATTGCCTATAAATAATTATTAAATCTCGAATGTAAGGATTTCCGTAGCAGTAAACGCTAAAAGGAAGTAAAATGTAGACTAAAATTTCTTCAAAACTGAATCAAGTTTGTACTATATGAAGACCACTATTATTTTTTCATGTAATTTTATTTAAGTTATGCGAAGTCGCATTTAGGGAATGATAATGCAGAAGAATATTTGCGTCTAAGACGTTAAACACACACATTCTGTTTATTTAATAAACTTTTCCTTCATGAAGTAAAATCTTAGGTAACGTAATAGACAAAGTGGTCACAGTAGCCTAGTGGTTAAGGCAGCGGACTCGTCGTCGGTGGTTTTCCTCGGATCGTAGATTCGTGCCTGATGCCACTAAAGACTCACCGTTTAACCGGGGCTGATGCACGTTAAAATATTCAAAGCCCAAATAGTCCTCCCGTTGGCGTAGTGTTGAAGTTTGTAGAGGGGATGCCAGCACAGGTGTCGTTCTCGTCACTTGACTAAAGTTCAAAATTACGAGGCTCATCGATATAGCTCAAGTTTCTCCTCCTGCAACGTTAATAAATCCAAACAAGTATTAGACAAAATCAAAAGACAATAGCCTATTAAATTTCAATGCGTGCACTATATTCGAATATTAATGCCAGATTTAAACAGTTTTCAGGTTAATGAAAGCTGGGAATATTGAATCTCTCTCAGATTAAAAACTCACACACCTGGGTATTGAGTTTATGCATTTGGGGCTTAACATTTCTTCTGTCTTCTTTATCAGAATATAATTCATACTACTCGTATATCTCACATTCCGACGATAAGGGAAACAAATAATTAACAATCTCTTATATTCTTGAGGGATGTCGTTTACTTGAAATTAAATTATATCACTTTCAAACATATCGCAGACATACATTCCTCGGGGGAAAGTAAGGAAAATTCTCTAAATTAAGGATGGGTTTTGCTATCGGATTTCAAGTTAAGATACGAGTGATTTTTAACTTTTTAAACAGCTGCATGAATGAATTATTCGTGACAGTTTAAAGTGAGAGAGCATTGAAAGTAAAGTAGTAGAAATATCAGAAAAATAAATCCTGAAATCCGGCTTTAATGGAAACAATTGCCATTCGAAATTTGATTGTATCAAAATTATTATTGAAAACAATGATAAACGTTATACATTAAATCGAATTGGATTTTGTACACCCTTTTTTAGGACATTGTGGGGAAATAAAGATGTTACCCTAAATAAATATTATGTTTTTGCTTTTTTAATTTTCGATATATTTTGTATTATTTTGTATTTTTATTCACTTATTTTAATACCTGGATGTTCTTTCTACTTGGAGGGGTGCCTAATGCTTCAATTATTGTATGTTATTCATTGACGGTCAGATCGAAACACATTACCTGTTGTTTCGATCTTGGCATCCGTTTGTGACGTACAAAGAGCGACCCGGGCATGAATAATCTTCAACGTATTCTCGGCCATCTTGAAAACACTTAAACCTCTTAAGACACGAGTACGCGATAAACATTCATTTCCATGTTCTTCATTCAGTAAACTATTAGTAGCGGGTTTTCCAAGTTTCATGTGAAATGTCACAATAATTCGTTGCTCTATTGTTACTCTTATCATTTTTCTGGCAAAACAATACAAGGACTCTAATACGAATGAAGGCTACATGTATACGGATTTGGTTACAGAAACGAGAAGCACTGCATTCGAAACAGAAGGTTTCACGCTAAGTAGTTGTTGGTCGCTGACATTTGGCGCGTTCATATTCTTCTGTAGTAGCATCAGTCTCGTTCTTTAATAGCCACACCTCGTATTTTGTTTCGTTAGGTATTG
>BMAW01121296.1:0-18617 GCA_019974015.1 Nephila pilipes | reverse complement strand
AAAAAAAAAAAAAAAAAAAAAAACCGTTATAGAAACTTATAATTTACTAAAAGAAGTTTGTGGAAATGAATTGTTATTGCATGCACAAGTTTTTGAGTAGTTAAAGCGTTTTCAAAATAACCGAGAAGACGTGGAAGGTGATTCACGCTTGGGTTGTTCTTCCACTTCAAAAAGGAATGACTATATCGAAGAAATTAGTTCAATCTGACAGTCGGTTAATTATTCGTGCGATTATTGACTTGTAGAAATTGAAAAAGAACTATACGGCAAATTGTTCCACTAAGAGAATGCACCGGCTCATTCCACACTGTCTATCAAGAGATTTCGAACCTGATACAGCTTCTCACCGTCGTATTCATCTTTAACTGGATCGGGAATCAAGGAAGGATACCGAGGTTCCGCCGAAAGTGTAATTCCCAGTCGATGGTTAACTGTCTAACTCCATTTCAAGTTCGGAAATTTTGACCGGGTAGAAAGCTGGGTTAGATTTTACCGCGGTGTCGCAGCAAGAATTTTTTTTTTTTTTTTTTGTATGTTTACAGTTTTTGTGTGTTTTTGAACAGTTTTAGGTTTGTATATATTCCGGCTCTTACTATGGATACAACTCATAAAATTTCATTGATTACTAACTAATTCATGTGCCATCATGATATTGTGATATCTACTTGCTACCCAACGATGTAAACAAGTCTTGTATTCGTTTGTTGAACATCACATTAGTGAAATGCGATATGCTACATATGTTAAGGTAACTTATATTTTACAATTCATATATTATTTTTAAGTGAATCAGAAACTATGAGAAATGTCGCACGAAGACTATATGCCATCTAGAACGTCAACTTCAAACACTGCATATAGATTACTTCAGCTGTATTAACCCGTTCACTCTCAGCGTATCACATGCGATACGCTCGCGTTTGCTCTCCTGTGCCAAACGTATCACATCAGATATGTTCCGAGTATGCATGCTGCAGACGAACGTATCAATAGAGAAACGCTTGATGAGAAAGTTTTATTTTATATTTTTACTGTTATTATATGGCGTTACAATATCGCGGAAAACTATACAGATAGGTTATTTGGAGTGTTGACCTTGCTGATATAGGCTTGGGTTCCATTTCTGGCTATCAGGAGGTGGTGATTGTTGAAAACACGTGTTGCGGTGCGGCTCTTTAAAGGATTAGTTGATTTGAATAATTATCAAACTTTGATCATCCCAGGTTGTCTTACCTGTTAAAGCTGCTCTTTATACTTCTGTAACTGCAAAGGAAACTAATGTAACTTATATTTTGCTATATACACTACTTTTTTAATTTCATGAGAAGTTTTCATGCAATTTTCTGTATGTATTGTTTCTAAAATAAATTTTTATATCATAGTTTAGGATTTCTGTAGCATAAAAATATTGAATCATTCTACTATCAACAAGCTAAATTAATGGCCTCAAAAATTTGTTTGGTTTACACGCAGACATTTTTCCTGATTATGAAAAATGCATCCTATATAAGATTTTCTATTATTTAAAAAAAAAATGTTTTTCTTTACTGCTAATAATAATTTAATTTAATAAGATTATTTGAGATTTTTAATACGTATTTACATTCAAAATTTCTTTAAATTGTCTGGTTATACTTGTTTATTTACATATTGAGAATTTTTAAAGTTGAATGAATAACTATTGCAAAAATACTTCAAAATTTTTAAAACATTACATATTTGAAATCTATTTTATTGTAATATCTTCAGAAAGATACTATTATATCCTAAAAGATGTTATTGATCAGTTTAGAAAATGGTTTTCGTACGAATATTTATTTGTGTATGTTGCAGACAATTTGTAATATTCCATTGAAATAATATATATAGTGACTTTCTTCGTGACATTTATTCTTGAGAAGATAAAAGATCCAATAGATTTTTAAGAACTATCATAGAACAGTGTTAAAAATTTTCATATATGCAAATATTCGTGTGTGTGTATCATCACATTGTGAAAAATGTGTATCATTGCATGTGTGTATCTTCATTTTTTGCTGCATGCTACAAAGATAATGATTATTTGGACTATTTTTATTTTAGTTTTATCTAAAATTTGAATGAATGCAAAATAAAATTATATTTAATATTTTCGATAAAATAACACCATAGTATTTAAAATATAGTGTTGTGAAATAAAAAGATTTTTGGGCCACTTTGCTACACATTTTATATCGATAAATACGCAGAATAGGATGCTTGAATTGAATTCCATTTCTTTTTTTCCTCCCTCTCATAATGATAAATGTATGTTAAAAAGACTTAAGCTAACTTTTAATTGACAAAGAAATTTATATATATATATATATATATATATATATATAATAAACCAAGTTTTAAGATATTTGTTTATATTTAAGATATTAAGGTTTTAGTTTATTCGAAGAATTACTGTACATCGGTTTTTCCTTCCAATAATAATACATGGTAATGACAAAGTAGGAAATTATGGTTATAGAATAAAATGTTGGCAAAAATAGCTTTTCTTCCAAATTTTTCTTAATAAATTGATGTAAATTTCAGCTTCTTTAAAACAAAAGTAAAATATTTTAGATTTTACTTTCCTTAAAGAGCATGGTTTTAATTTAAATGCAAATTTAGTGTGTAATTTATTGCCGAATTTTACAAAAATGTAAATGTTAGGTGCTGGATCTTCAAATTTTATTCCAAGCCATGGACTCCAACGTTTATTAACACATAATAAATAATAAGTTAGTTTATTTTGTATTCGATACATATCAGAAACATTATATTCATATATAAATCATTAAATTATAAAAACACTTATAAATGTACACCATTAGATAAAGTAGAGCATATTATCCAGGTCTTTTATTCGATGTGCGAAATTTTTTTTATCTTTGTAACTTAATTAATCAAATTCATTCATCTATATTCATTAAAATCCAGAGCTAAATATTTATCATTCATTAAATTTTATAAGATGGTTTAGATATTAAACAAAAGAACTTGAAGTTTGTATAATGTTTATTTACATAATTTAACAACTTTAGGAAGTGCATGAATAGTATTTTTAATATGATCATGGTGAGATGAATTGCAATTTTAAAGAAAATTTCTGATGTTTGCATGAAAAAACAAAAATCAATTTTGCTGGACAAAGCAACATAACAGATCGTTAAGCTGTATTTAAGATTTATAGCATATATGTCTTTCTTTTTCTCAAAATTATGTTTTTTTACGACTGGTATCATTTTCATTAAGAATACAATTTTAAAAAGTAAAAAAAAAATGTTTTTTTATTAATCATATTTATTACCAATGACATAAATTTTGGTATGTGCCTGTTATTCACACTCCGAATTTCAATTTCTGCTCTGTTTTTTGTATTATAACTTATAAGTAAAAACTATATTTGATCTAAAAATATTACTCTATATAAAAAAGTGAAAAAATGGGAGAATTTTAATGTTATAAAATTATTGAGTTTGAAATAGTATATGGAATATTTACATATTCACATATCTTTTTCAGGTAGCTTTGAATGAATATTACAATGACTTTAATAATGTTGTTTCCTTTTTAAAACATTTTGCTCAACTTACGATTAAAATTATTTTGTATGCAAAACAAATAAAAAAAGAATTACAAATCAAAGTACAAATTTACAACTGTTTAAATCATAAATCAGTTTATGAATGTTACATTATAATTATGCATGTGAGAAATGAAGTGTTTGTACACAAAGAATACTGCAATTCAGAAATGCTTTGGTATGGTTTAATGATTCGCATTTACTTTCATGCGGTTTAAAATAACTGCCATACAAGAATAAATATTGAAGCCTACATTTTTACATGTTAGAATCAACCAATGATTTATTGTTGCAAAAAAGTTTTTAAAACTAAAATCTTCTATACCGAAATGCAAAATAATTTTAATCGAAACATAAAGGTGAAAATTACTGAATAATCCTTAAGAGTAATAAATATATGCACCTTTGAGAGCAAAAGTAACTTTAAACGTGCATCACAAATATACAAACAAACGCAAGAAGCATAGGCTAGCTTGGCTTAATGAACTATATTTTGACAACGCAATTAATCTAGAACGAAACAGTGATACACAAAAATATACTAAGATTAGTTCCTGCCTAATTTTTTTTTCAATAATGTAAGAAATGTAACAATAATTGAAACGAAGTTGATGTATAAATACATGCAGCTGACATGCAAGTAAATCGGTAGAGATCACGGGTTCTATTTTGACCAATCAGTAACCCGCTAGGAAACTTGCAGTTAAGTAACCGGAGAAAGGTGAATTAAAGTATAAACCTGCGGTTTACTTTTTTTAACCTCGGCAGTGAGCAGTGAGTGTGTTAGAACATCCACCTTATTCCCCGAAACTTGAGGCATGTGACTTCAATTTGTTTCCTAAGTGGAAAACTGTATAAAAAGAAACAAAGTTTGGGTCTGTTGAAGATGTGAAAGAGAAAGCGGCAAGCGTTATGTAAGGGCTGACAAAATTCCAGCGATGTTTTGAGCAATGGAAATTTGAGGTGCATATTCATGGTGATAATAAGTAAATATACATAAAATCAAAATAACATGTTTTACAGCCTCAGTCTCGTTATTTAATAGCCGCATTTCGAAATTACATTCATTACTAATAAATCAGAAACTATAACCAGTATTCCATTTTTATTATGAGTATGATATCAGGATTGATGATTCTGCATAGCCTCAAAATGAATAACTCAATTGCTTTAACCCACATATTTCATCAGTAATGTGTTACAAAGTTCACAAACTTTACTTTCTCAGTTGAGATAATTTTTCTTTTTATTTTTTTACCTTTTTTATAACTAATTATTACTTTTTTTAGTTATTCTCTCTGTTGTAAAACTCCCACGAAAAGTCTACATATAATTTCAATAACTTCAGCAGTATGAGATAGCCGCCTAGGCAACCCAATACATTAACTGTTTTTAAAGTGTAATTATGCTATGTAGTATTATTAATAAAGTTTGGAAACTCTTTGTTAATAACCTGTCAGGGAAACAAGATTGACTATTTACAATCGCTTACAAATAAAGATAATTATTACTTTTAACGAATAATGCTGGGTGTGTCTGGATAAAATTCGGAACCCAAGTTGGACTGAAAAGCAAAACGTATCTTAGAAAAGACAGGAAAAGAAAGAGAGAAAATATTTAACTTTTGCATCTTTTGCTAAGAAAAACATTTATATGCAACAATATCCAGTTACTTTTCGCAATAAATGTAATAGACTGATCAGTAATTGGTAGCACAATGGCTTAAGAAAAATGTTGTTTATCAAATAATTATATTCAACACAGCAGACATCTAGGCGAGAAAAATTCTAAGAAATTAAAAAAGGGGAATCTAATTGTATCAGTGTTAGAAAAAGGGGGAAATATATTAGGAATGGGAAATGGGAGAGAGGTTACTCAGTGTAGTTTTGTCCTATGACTGTTTTTCCTTTGCGTAATAGCCCACCGTGATGACGCCAGTCAAATTCTACAAAAACATCATATTAACATTTCTGACAATTGAGACCGTCTTCGCCTTAGATTGGTGAATTATTTAGTTGTTTGTAAAATGGCACACAATTTGAAGCAACACAAAGGCTATTAGTGATAAAATTCATATTTCTTAACCCCGGTCAAACATTTGAGACGACATTTGAAATGGCACTTCCCTATCCAAACTACATAAATACACCAACGAGAAGACTTGGAGTTCCGAAAGACTTAAAGTGTTTCACCCCATTACATGTTGGGTCTTTTTGGCATTATGATTCGAACCCCAAACGCGAAGAAATAAACGCCGGGAAGGAGTTTATGGCCATAACTACTTATGTACCAAGGTCACATGAAAGTTAATTGAGTGAAACTAAGAAGAAAGTTCAAAAATCTCCTTTGATGACAGATAGCGTTGCTCAGGCAAAATTACGTTGTCATTTTCTTCTGTTATCTGTTAAATGACGCCAATATGACTCTGTTTCTAAGGTTAGTTCTGATTTGGCTGTCATTTGCTGTCAAGTCAAAATTTGATAGCTCTCGAATCAGCTTGCACTGTCGGTGAGACATGGATTCTTTATCATACACATGGAATCAAAGAGCAATAAAAAAAAAAAGAGATCCTTCCAGTAACTCTGATCCGAAGAAGGTGAAGACGGTCTCATAATCCATGAAAGTAATAACGATGATTGTTTAGAATGCAAAGAGCATCATAGCCATGGGTATCCAAGAAAATTTAAATAAACAATCAAAGGTTATTCCTAAAGTTGAGTTACTGTATTTTGATTTACTATTCCTATCATGGGTACTTGAACAGCGTAAATGCTCTCCAGTGTCATCGGACTATGGATCACAATTAAGATATGTGTTACTTCTTGAAAGTTTAGACTAAACCTTTTGCAATACAAACCATAATCCATTTGATAAAGTGATGTGTCAAACGTTACTGAAATCTATTACAGACAAATGAGCCTTGTGTTGGTGCAATAGCTTAACTGTAGAAAAGTTGGTTTATATAAAAGGCTATTTCACTACCAGCTATTTTAAAATCATATTTTAATTCACTAGTAACAATGGGAGTCATATAAATAACTACTGCGAATTCACCTGTGCGTTAAGCAAATGGTGAAGGAAAGAAAAAAAAGTAAGCATTTAATGACAAAAGAGCTCAGATTTGGAAAAGGATAGATCCCTTGAAAGCTCGAAGGTACGTCGCTGTTGTTTATTAAATGTAGTAAACTGTATGAGATAGGATGTATCACTCTGAGTTATAAATCTTGTACTTACCTAAAGAGGTGAACCCCTGGAAAAATTTCTGTAGATGATTACACAACCATATATTTAAAACTACAGAGTAGATTACGAATAATGGATGGTTAGTGGTATGAAACAAGCATCAGACTAGCTTTAAAAGATTAACTATTGGTGACGGATCTCGAGAATTGGAATTGAGATTAAATAACGATCGCGACATCTTGAGTTTCATCTTAGCTTCCCCTCGTTGCATTTGAGGAATTAAGATTTGGTATCATTCTACGCAAAACATGTTATCTCAAGGAATTATTATTCCACATAACTATCCTCGGGGAAATTAAAACACGAACCTAAGTTTAACTTCTGCACATGTGAAGCATGAAACTATAACTATTTCATTGCAGCGACTGAGTTCCGGATCTTAGAACTAGGGTCAAGGTATATATATATGACAGGAACAATAAAATGATTCAAATATTGCTTTTTATGATTTTGATGTCAAAACACCATGGGCGCATCTCTGAATTCACAGATGTATTATTTATGAGAACTTGATAAACGGAAATTTCGATAATTGAATTTTAAAATTGAACACATATATGCTACGTCATCCGTAATTACGTTTTTCTGACAAAGTATGTTATTTTGGGATTCTGGTGCACATTCTTCAAAATACACTCTATCCATAGCCCTGACATATGTTCATTGTGAAATAAGGTTTTTTTATACAGAGCACACAATCCTGTATAAACAAACTCTTATAAAATTTAAGTATTGCATAATATTTGCATAAAAATTACAAACATTAATAAAAATATTGAGAGAAAAAAATATGAAACAAAAAAATTCATAATATTAAATTTCACTAAATTTAACTTTTGAAACTATAGTTATGTTGAGTGTATATAATGTCATGATTATAAGGATTCCACAAATTTTCTAAGTTAAAAAAACAATAAGTTTTCTGCAAAAGGTACCTAGGTGTAAGTACACGATTTACTAATAAAATATAGCAAATGATTATTAATTTTTCATTGATGTTATTAATTCTTACATATGTGTGATTCTCTTCTCATAAAGAGACACACAAACATACAGATACCTTGATGCTAAAATAGGAATGTAATTGTTTTTAATTTTAAAAAAGTGAGGATTATTTAATCCTGTCATAAAATAAGAAAAATACTCTCTTCAGAATTTAACCATTTGACATTTGATGATTTAGTAATACATTTAAATTTTTACAATTTTTTTTTACGTTTAGTGGCAATATTACCTTACACAACGGTATAGCTTTGGTGAAATCGAGTTATCTTCACATAACTCCAAGTCAGGGATCTCCAGAAATCACTATACTAGCCACTATGGATCCTATATAGGTAAAAAAAATTGTGATATAAAATATTTACATTTATACACAGTTTCTAATATTTCACATTCATGACCTTCATAAAATTTTAGAGAAATTTTATAACCCTAAATACAACTGTAAAATACTCTACACAGTTTACAGTATATATAGCAACTGGTTTAATGGTAAACAATAACAGCTTGAACGAGTTTAAAAAATTTATATTTATTTACCCATTACTTTATTTTGAATGGCAAAGAATTTTAACAGCATGGTAACGGAGGAAATTAAATTTATATCTCCCGTAAAATTATTAAATAAATAACGTCGAGAATCGGAACAGTTTTTGTTGTGCCTGAATACATGAATAAAATCAGCTTTGATTTTTCCGGAAAATATAACTGTATTCTTTTCCAAGAAATTTATTCAATTGTTAATCAATAAAACATATTTATAAAATTATTCCACTATTTTGTATTTTTTGTAAATGAAAGAAATTATATTGCATCTTTCTAAAATAATTTTTGAGCAGTTAGAAAATGTATAATGATTTTTAATGCGGAGAATATGCAATAAAATTTTGAATTAAAGTACGTTCCTTACAAAACGCAAAAAAAAATACATTTGATTAAACAAATAAAAACATATTAATTTCTTTCTGTTCCTCCTTCACTGCATTAAATAAATATATTTGAATCCAATAAAATTTTGCAAACCTCATTAAACTATAAAAATTGTTAAGGCTATGAAGAATTTTTAAGTATGGGTTTTTTTTATTTCATATAGCATCTCGTTTTAGAAGTACAGTAACTTTTCAATTGCAGTAAGTTTTCCGATTGTACGACTTTAGATCCTCATTCTAAAAAAGAACTATATATTACGGAATGATTGGAGCTATTGTTTACAGAATATAACAGGACTTCGAAATCTTTGAAACATCTTATGTTGAAGTTTTAAAAAAATGTAGTGCCAGATCAGGTACCATTCCAGTTTATTGACTCTAGTAGAACTATATATTAACCGTATGAGTAGAGCTTTATCTATATTGATTAAACGACTCGTTTTTAATCTGAATCGTATGAAATTTTTATAGTAAAATAAGAGTGAATTTTACCGAATTACTTTAAATTAATACATTTTTTAAGAGCATCCTTAATTACAAAAATAGTATCGATTAAATTTTTTGTCTTAAACTTCCATTATATCATAAAATATCGTTACTTATGCATTGTGTAGTTTGAAGCGATGAAACGAAAATTGTATAAGCCACTAATTTTTGCAACGTTTCTATTTTTTATAATGAATTGTTAAGATTAATTTATTGGTTTCCTTAACGTAGCACTAGGAGCAACACGAGTGCTAATTGCAACTTAACTTTCCCCCTCTGTCAAGTAACGGTGACGACACCCGGGCTAGCACATCTTTATCCCAACTTCCTCATCATAGTAATATGATTCTACAGATTTAACGTGCAACAGACCCGGTTAAACTACAGATCTTTATTAGAGAAATTGAGAGGTTAATATTTTTGTTACCAGAATATTCCAAAAAAAAAAAAAAAAAAAGATAAAAAAAAAAAAATTTTTAAAGCCCCATATATATATATATATATATATATATATATATATATCCTCGTTTGGTGAAAATCTCTATCCTACCAATACAATGTTTAGATTAGAGAATAAAGAGATGTCGCTTGTGGATAGATCCGGTATCTAAGGAGAACTTTTAAGAAGTTCAAACCGTAATTCGTGAATTTTCACCCTTGCAACCGCTGAGGTGTGAGAAGACGCATTGTCTTGGTTAAACCGAACTAATTTTCCTGAAAATGTGGCCATTTTCCACAATTACTGGCTTCAGTTTGTCGAGTAATAATGCGTAGTATGCCCCTGTAATGATCTTTCGTATTTGAAGATAATAGATTATGATTACTCTGTAATTATCCAATAACACTGTCCTCATCACTTTTACTCTTGAAAAAACAGTTTTTGCTTTTTTGGAGCCTATTCTCACTTCGCAGTCCATTATTTTGACTGTATTTTTGTTTCGGGTGTATAATAATGTATCCACGTTTCATCTACAATAATTAATCGGCGACGAAACTCGGATTTTTGAGCCAACAGAGCGTTGAAAATGTTCATTCGAACCCGTTTTTGACTTAACGAGAGCAAACGTAACAAGCACCCTACTCGCGGACAGCTTTCTTATGCTTAAATCTTGATTCAATATATGAAAAACACGTTCCTTGGACGTATTCATAACCTCTGATATATCTCTCACAATAATTCGATGGTTGTCTATGACTATATGGTGAACCTTAGCGATGCTGTCATCAGGGATTGCAGTTTTTGGATGAGTTGGTTCATGCGTGCTGACGTCACTCTAGCAGTAACGCCTTCCATAGAAAGGGTGATAATATCTCTTTGCAACTACCGCTGCTTCAGCTTATGTACAGTTGGCAAGTGTACGTGCCTGTAGGTGCCTGCAGAGACCAACCTATTCTGCTCCATCCGATCACTTTACCCCTGGTATATTCGTCTGTATAATGGAACTGCCTCGATCTTCGGCGTCCTGGCATTCTCAGTATTAAGCGTTTATTGAATGACAGAAAAGCATACTGCAAGAAACTATTCTTACCGATCATAGCAAGAACAACTATTGTTGATTCAACAGAGACCTTCCCTTACTTCTAGTTTCATCTATCCTGTAATGCAATGCAATTTGCAACATTTAGTGCTTCGTGTCTGACTTGCAGTTTGCATAATTTTCTGAATATGCGTTTATGATGTTGCATTTCCACTATATATAAGCTTTGAATTATAATTTTATATTTAAGTCACACAGAAAAGCAACAAAAGTTAAATAAATCATGTAATTTTTTAATAAAATACTTCAAAAGATTTTACGTAAATATAATACAGTACACACAAATCTAATCATTACTTTAAAAATAAAAGAAATTACATGTAATTTTAATGAATTACAGGAAAAGTATTAATATTTCACATCCATAATTTCAAAAAATGCATATGTACCTCACCTCGTTTTAGAAAATATTAAAAAATAGTTTATCGAAAAATATGTTTGATTACATAGGTAATGACACGGAATATATTAATTTTTCTTTCTCATTCTCTTTCGTTTTCAATATTTTTTTTCTATTGTTGGAAAAAATGCTGTAACTGCTGATAATTATGCTAATTTAAAATCGATTGTAACCTTGCAATCATTTCTAATAACGGCGTATGGAGTAAATTAAATGTGTCCCTAAAAAGATTTTTTTCTGCACTACATATATTGGATGAATTTTGTTACATAAACATATCTATAATTTTACTTTTTTCTAATTTTAATTTTACCAAACCAAACCAAATTTACCAAATTTGAACCAAATTTACTTTTTTCTAAATATAGGTGACTTTAATATCTAAAGAAAGAATAATTTTATTTTAACGATAAATAAAGTAATTGTAAATTTTATATAAATTCCGATATTCTTTTTTAAATATTGAAAAATTTATAAATTTTGATTGATTTATTTGTTTTTAAAGTCCCACTCAGAAACTATTGAAGGGCTACTGGAAGAATACCTAAGGGTACCGAGCTCACCCAAAGGTCTTAGAGCTACAAACCCACAACCCAGATGAAAATCAACCCCCCCCCCCACACACACATCATATATATGCAAAAATATTTTTTAACTATTTTTTACAGTAAAAAAGGGTATCAAGAAACAGTACATGTTAGAGAAAAGAAAGAAAGATAAAACAACATTCTGGAAATCTAAAGAAAATATAATCTATTTCTTTTCAGAGAGAGGCGTCACAGCTCTAGTACTTCCAATTTTTATCTTTCATTTTTCTTTTCTTTATTTATATTTTGTATTGAATATCAATCTGTATTGCATTGACGTCAAAATTTCCTGATAATAACGAATGTAAAGTAGCAATGGTCTTTGTACTTTTCAGTCATAGTCGATTAAATAAGTTGCTTTTTAAATTCATAATCATCTTTCCTTACTTCCGTATCATGGCAACCAAAGACCTGAGATATTTGTCATAATCAAAGTGAGTCATCCATATAAACAACGGGTATTAAATAACATCAAGGTTTGAACCCGTGACTGAAACCAGAAAGAGAAAGTCATAAACTCTAAATCGGGTTCTTCAAATAAATTTTGAAATACTGAATAAACCTAGAAAAACATTTAATGTATAAGCTACAAAAAGGATTCTGGATTTTAACCCATCAAGCACCAAGTCTCCCATTTTGGGAGCCTTTAATTAAGATTTTTTTCTCCACAAGTAATTAAGATATATATAATTCTTACTTTTTCATTCAATATTGAAGTACTTTGTTTCATTGGTAATTTTTTAAAAACGTTTGTAGTATAAATTCTATTTTTCAAAATTTTTCACATTTTAGCATACATTCCATTTCTTACTTCAAAAGGAAAAAAAATCACTGAAAGTAATTAAATCGAGAACAGGAGTTTAGAAACCTTGAATATAGAAAAATAATTTTTTAAGTCATAGTAAGCAAGGGTTGACAAAATTAATCAACATTGTTGCGGATGTATCTCCATTACCCTCATTAGGCACTCAGTCTCCCATTTTGGGACCTTTTCGTATCTTTCAACCATACAAAGATTTTTTCTTAAATGTAAACTAAATACAATTATAGACATTTATTGAACCTCAAAACGTATAAAAGTCTTAATTTTTTCAGCACGGTTCACAAAACGGCGTTTTTTATTATGGATTAATTTGATTTAATAGTATCCAAAAATGCTTATTAATCAAATTCCATGAGAAACTTAACATCAATCAGAGAAAGTGGTTTTCAAAATATGTTAAGGAATGAAATAAATGACAAAATGAAATCAAATTATTTTAATTTAAATGAATAAATGATTTAGAATTGCATTTATCTTGCAGAATGTAATCTTGAAAAATTCTTTTGCGATAAACGTTAAGAAAATGTGAAGAGAAATTTTCTGTTTTGGAAAAGTAATATTCCTTTTTTTGAACACATACCAGTTGAATACAATATTTTATATCCATAAACTGTGCCTTTATTATTATCAGTAATTTGCAGCATTTTATTTTAAAAAAAATACATTATATTATTGCTTCTCGATTGATGTTAAAACATATTTAAAATTTGATTTAAATAAACATGGTTTTTTTAAATTATATATAGCATTTTTAAGAGATTGATTTCAACATTAATTCCATGACCCCAATGCTAAGAACTTATTTCGCATATTTTTAAGTAATATCTGTTCTTAAAGCGCATAAAAATACAGCAGAATCATAGCTTCCACGTGGCAATACATTTTGAAAACTCTGAGAACTATTTGTATGTCGACAAATGTGAGTGATGATATTTGTATGAAATTTATGACATACAATGATGTTACTAAGGTCATTGTAAACGTCCTACAAAATTCTAAGAGATGTCCTCAGTTCAGATGTTCTCAGTTTTGAAAATTGTTATTTTCTAGTTAGTTTCTTCATGACTCACTAGACTGCTATCAAATTTTCAGTTACCCGTATTCGTGATCATTGATGCCTTTCGCTTTTAAAAAGATTCTTCGTAATAACTTTTCTCGCCGATGAGATCATTCTAGCCTTTTTGGAAACAATCCACTAGATGCAAACCATTGCTTTTATTTTTGGTAGGTTTACAAGATATAACTATGAATCCTTTTATCCTCCACGGTGAGAAATCGAAGGAAAATGACGTCGACAACTCTAAGCGGCAGTAATGTAATTTTAATTTGACAGTTATTAATAACCAAATGCAAAGTAACCGATGAAACAATACCAAATTTGTTTCGGCTCCACTAAACAGATGGCATCATCCAATGGAATAAAAATTTAAGTTAAAGATAGCATCTGTAAACAAATACAAGTACCCTTTGAACCATCTTCGTTTTACGGTTGCGACATATTCAATTTTTTTAAAAAAAAGGATTGTGATACTTTTTTAAGATATTATCTGTCCAACTTATAAAGGCAGACGATTTAATTTAATGTGATACTTTTTTTTAAGAATTATCTGTTCGACTTTTAAAGGCAGATGATTTAATCTAATTTGATACTTTATTTAAGACATTACCTATTCTACTTTTAAAAGCAGACGATTTAAACTTAAAGTAATACCTTTTTCAATATTCTTTATTAAGATATTTTTTTTGGCAACACCAGATCATAGTTTAGATTTCAGATAATTTACTGGCAACGGATTTGAAATTCAGTATTGAGTTTGGTTCCGAGAGGTTAAGACGAACGTTGATAAGTGGTGCTTGTGTAAAAGTGTGTCTTGAATTTATGCTTGAAAAGATGTGCGCGAATAAATATGATGTCCTGAAAACAAGTCATTTTTATTAATAGTCTTCAATACAGTACACTATCGAAACCCACTTAAATACTTTGAATAGCGTTTTAAATGAATATATTTTAATATTAAATAGTATTCATAAACCTTTTTAGAAAATAGTATTTAAGACATACTGAATGGTATAGAATGTGAACATTTTCATAATGACTCTCAAAAAACTGATTTTATGGATAGCATTCTGAACTTTCAATAATTCCAATACTAATATCCAATGCTGCGGTAGCCTTATCGTGGACTCAAAGTCAACGTTATTTTCGTCGAGTCGTGGTTTCCAATCCTGATGCCACTAGAGCTGATGCCAGACTTAACATGCTGATACATGTTAAATATGGCCGAAGTCAGTTCATGAATCTCCATAGCTACCAACAATCATAAATTGTAAGGGTGACCATATTTCGCCCTTACACCCCATGCATGATCCTTCGTAATGAAAGCATCGATTCGTGAATATGGCACAAAATATAAGAAAATTCAATTCAGGTTAGTCTTAATCCACGACTTGACCCATTTGTTTTTAGGTATTTCAATTACTCCAATAATTTATATTTCCCGTGGTCTTATGGCAAGTGTTGCTTTTGTCGTGGCTTTGAGACTGATGCCACTAAAGAATCACAGCGTGTAGTGGGACTGATGCACGTTAAATCTGGTTGGGATTCCAAATCTCTTTGGCATGGTGTTCGAAGTTTGGAGAGATAGGAGCCTGATCCGGTGTCTCATCGTCACTTCACCGAGGTTCAAAATTACGAGGTACATCGCTAATAGACCTCAAGTTGCTTCTTAGTGCGATGTTAATAAACAATCACAACCTAGTAGCCCCAACATTTATTGTGTTTATATCGGTTTCCATTTCTGTAGAGTGTTTCTTGTTCTCTAGTAAGTTACACATCACCATTTGCACAGTAATATATATGTGTATATACATAGCACCGTAAGATAAAATGTTATCTAAAACTCGGTAAGTTTTTTCAAGAGGTAATAAATCTAATTTAATTACCAGAAGTATGCGACTCTAAGCATGTAGTAAAATCAAAAGATAATTAATCATCTAGAAATTTTGCTGACAACGTGTTTTAACTACTACTGTATTAATTTTCCTTTTCCCTGTATTTTGTATCAATCAAGAATATTTCATTCTATATATTTTTGACTATGGAATTTAATTTTACAGTTGCTACAATGACGAAGTAATTTTTTGGGCTATTTAAGGTACACAATATGCGTAAACTTATTAAAAGTATGTTTCAACCACACTTAAATTTTAATCCAGAGTGATTTATTTTTGTTATCCTTGTTAAAACCATAATGTCACTCGATAGTTGCATACCGGATTAATGACAGTTAACCATGTTCATATTATCTCCTTTTCCCCGATCGTTTAAAGAGAGGTTATTGCAATATATATTAAAGAGAGAGAGTTTACTGTAATATATATATTGGTCTATTTTTATGGGTTGTTTTCTACTCACATTCTTTGACTGGGTCAAAACTCTAGAAGCTTTGTTCACACATTTTAAAAAGCTCAATTAAGCTGTATTTTTCTATACACGATTGTTAAGCATGAAAATACAATAATTTAATTATAATTAATACAAATTAATTTTTTAAATCTAATTATTTAAATAAATAATAATTCATGCCAAGTTTCTCGACAAGTCTCCAAATGATCACCAAATCCGTTCCCAAGATGAAGGGGTTATTGTTTAAATTCTCTTTTGTTAATTATTAATTATTATTTTTTAAAAAAAATAATGATAAATAAATTTTTAATTTTAATTTTAACTTTTATTGAATACTTCTAATTGACTAAACGTCCTTTTTTGAAAAACCTCGTTTCTTACCGATGTGATTTTAGCTAAATTAAGATGACTGCTAGAAAATATAAAACCATCTAAGTTTATTAACTTGGTAACTAAGAATAATCTTTACATATATTATACTATAATATTTAAATACATACTACATTTTGAGGATTAGTATCTAAGAACAATTTTTACATATATAATATTATAATTTATATATATATATATATATATATATATAGTATCGTATATTTTCATATGTTTTCCGTTTTCAGAATTTGAATGTAAGCCTTATATTTTTTTCAAATGGTGAAATAAGATAGACATATATATAATTTAAAAGCTAATATTTTATTCATAGGAAAACACATGCATCTATGGAAAAGATACTGGAGAATAGGTTTAAAATGTTTCTATGTGTAAAATGTTTTTTAAAGTAAAATTCCTCGGAATGCTGTTGAAATATTAAGAAAAAGAAAAAAAAATAAACCTCCCAGATTATTTCGGAAATGTTTGTAAAGCAGAACATTTTCATGTGCGTTTCGGGGGGGGGGGGGGATAAAACTATATTTTGCTTTCAGCTTAAGTTATATCCATATTTTTGTGAGATCGATCTGACATCAGTGGAAAGGCTCTTCGAGAAGATGCAAATAGTATTCCTTTATGTCAATATTATTCTTCAATTTCTACCTTTCCCTCAAATATTATTTAATTTATACTGAACAGACTTAGCGTGCATTCGAGGTCTTTATTTCTATGAAAGCATATGTAACGAGCTCTCCTGGATGCCGTTTTTTATTAGGACGAATTCTAATCTTATTCGCTGTGTGTATTTAATGATAGCCGTTATTAAAATAGCTCGTACAAGTATTGATTGGTTAATTGTTTATTAAGGACTATTTATACGGAACAAAAGGGTTATAGGAAACAGAACTCGTAATTTTGAGCCCCGATCTATCACCTGATCTAATACTTCCCTCTTCAAAGGTCTACACCTAACCTACTGGAAGACCAGGCATCTCAAAATATTTAACATGCATCAACCCCTCTATAAGGTTTGTCTTCAACCGCAACTGGGCTCGAACCCACTACTCGCTGGAGATAACGCTGACTACGAGATCACGACCATGACCACAAAGGTTATTGCCGCCACCTCATGAAAACAACAGGATGGATCTCAGTCGAATAACTTAAATGAATAATGAGCTACTAACTTGAACATCACACCAATATTATTAATTAGAATCCCGAGACAATTAACGTAGGATGCATCTAAACCTCTGAAAGATAGGTCCTAGTGGAATCAAGATTTGACTGATACAATGCTGAACGATGAGTTTGATTCCGGGACAATTTAACTAGAAATTGACACATTTGAAGCCATATATCGTCAAACGTCGTTTTGTTGATGTATTTTGATGTCCACCTAAGTTTTTATCCTAGGTTTCAGTGTACTATTGTAAAATCACCCTATTCCAAGCAATGGTCAAATGACGACTCATAAATTATGTAATTTACTTCATAATTTCCCCTTGATTGTAAATTAAGATAGGACATGGTAAACGAATGGTGACAACGATATTCTGGCTGATAGTCAAAAGATCGAGAAAGTGTTTGATTCAGTATATCGTGGTTTCTAGTCCTGATGCCTCCTTAAAGACTCGTTATATAGCTGGATTTATGAATGTTAAATCTATCCTGATTTAAAGTCCTTATGCTCACGTAGTGTGGTAGGAACATAGATTTCCTTCAAAAGTACAAACCTCATCACATGACTGAGTTTCAAACACGTGGTCTATTGTCAAGACAGCTCGTGCTGAAATTAAGTTTGATAACAAACAAAAATTAAATCCACTGATTTAGTTAAAAGTCGTTTTATATATTTATGAAGAAATCCTTATTACCTAAAATTCAGTTTTTGTTGAGTCTCCAACATAGTCATTGACTTATATTCCATAGGCAGAAAAATGCTGAGATGTCCTATGGAGGTTCACTCAGCATTTTTTTGCTGTTTTTTGTTATATTATTTAGAACTGGTATTACAATAAAGCTACTAATTTGACTGTTTTTGATGTTATTTGGGATTTTATCCTAAGTAATACATTAAATACTTCCTATCTCAAAATATCTAAGACACTCTGAGGATGTCATAGAATACATTTGACGTAAATGTACAGTATAAACGTACATAGAAGAGCTTAGTAGTATGAACTCTTCAAATTTCAATCTTCCGGTTGAATAGCAGGATAGTTTTAAGGCTCCCGTC
>BMAW01121294.1:0-11665 GCA_019974015.1 Nephila pilipes | reverse complement strand
GATATATATATTATATATTATGAGAGAGGAATAGATATATATATTATTATTATATATAGAGGAGAGAAAGATATATGAGCATATATGATAATATGATGAGCAAGATATATATAAGTTAATAGTTAAGTTATATGTTAAGTTAATACATATACATACAAGTTAAGGTTACATATATTATTATTATATATGGTTATATTATATATATATAGAGCATACATACATATTGAAGTTACATACATATTACAGGGTGAAACTGATTACACATTTACATGAATTTAAAACACACCAAAAACATGATATTCCTATGGAAATGCCAAAAAGTAAATATAACACTGTGTCATAAAATATTAAAAATTATACCACATGTGAAAACGAAATTAACAATAAAAAGAACAAACAGAACAACATTTAATCGACTCCAGCTTTAGTGAGCAAAAGGTCCCATTGATAGCTTTTTCCCTGATCCTGACCTCCCGTCATCATGCTCCCAAATGCGTGATTCTTCTAGACCACTGCTTTCATATTGGCTGTTTCTGCAAATTCCCCCACTCTTTGGCTTGGTTACCATTAATCCAATACTGCCAAATGCAGTTTTCTTGAGAGCTTTTATGGTTTCTGACGGAAGCTGATTTATCCAGTAAGGCTGACGGTATCATTAAAGGAACCTCAACTTCCTGAGATTCTAATTTGAGAAAATGTTTCTTGAGCCTAAGCTGTCCCATGGCCTATTTCAAAGAACTTTGCTTTAAAAGGACCCATAATCTAAGATAAATAAAACTCTAGAAATGACAAAACATTTCTCTGTTAGATAGATCTATTTTGATCTTTATTAGAAATAGATAAATAACTCCATAATGATACCACACTGACTGTAAGGAAAGGAAGTAAATAGTTTTCTCATGAAAGAGAAATCATATGCACATTTCTTAAAAGTCTCTTATTTTCTTTGATTCCCCAAGTGATGAGATCTCTTTGATGCTTCTTTTAATGCTCATTACGTTATAACTCTATCCCATTTCCTCTATATTTCTAGCTTAGAATTTGTCATGAACTCATGAAAATGCATTTCTTTTATAAGATTTGCGGTGGATTATCCAGATCACCTTAATTGAAAAATTTTGCAATTTCTCTCATCGTAAGCTAAAGATTTTGTTCCTGATCATTCATTTATAACAAATGCTTTCAAACAATGTAAAGGCAAAAATTAGCCTTTTGTCATGCGATTGACATTATAGCACTCATTAATGCTCACATATACATCGTGTTAAATTCAAGCACAAAATCCCTTATGAAACAAAGAATACACCAACAAAAATATTTATTCTGCACTTAGACACATACATCTATATTGAATCACAAATTCCATATTATCCTTCAAATCTAAAAATGTAAACTATGGGCAAAGAGAAAGACAACAAGGAATATACCTTTTTAGGGTGTCGCTTGCTTTCTGGCTTAATCATGGTTCAAGATTATTGCGATGCATTTCAATCTTAAAGGGCTAATATTAATATTAATTTTGTATATTTGAAAAACAGATGAAAGTTGAACACATGAAAATGCACCACAATAGTCCTCACTGCACATATATAATTATCACTTCAATTCATAATCTGGCCACCAGTGAAAGTTAGGAAAGAGTGCAACCTTTGTATGGATACCTTTAAAAAGACTTCTTATTTGAAAAGCTGTCATTCTTTTTAAACAGTCCATTTGAACTTAATCCACATCTAAAACTATTTTAAAGAAACCGTCTACATATTATATAGAACAGTTAATTTTATAAAAATAAAAAGTCACACTCTCCCTTTTGATTGGCCTTTGTTTGTAGTAAAATTGTCAATATAATTCTCACCTAAGTAATAATGGGCTAAAAATATTGAATTAATTAGAAAACTGAAATGCAAACCTAAGAGCATGCATTCCCTAAAAATATGCATTCATATAATATTTATGCAAAGATTCTGATAGAGATATATTAGAGTATATATACATATATATGGTTATATATATAGAGAGCAGAGAGAGCATATATACATATATATATATATATATATACATGAAGGGTACATATTATATATCAGGAGGTCAGCATTATTAAATAGGTGTAATTTCTGGACAATAACAGCAATAAATTTGAAATGTCCTGTTTAGATTTGTTATACATTACACACAATGAAAAACTCAAAAATTTGTGTAATACAGTCAATGTTGTAATAGCACATTCAGCTCATCAGTACAAACTCACTCTTACTTGAGAAAATCTAAAAGAGTCCAGTTATTCCTATTCCTTTTGGCCCATTCATGCTTACAGGCTTTGCGTAATTTTCTTCGATAAATTTTGCATGCTGCTCTCCCTTCTTCTCTGTAAATTTATTCTGGCCACTTCATAAACAGACCTCTGTGAAATGTCGATGGCTTTGCACTGATTCTCATGATGGACAGACTGTGTATAACAGCCCTCAGCGGTGAATTTATAGAGCAGACAAAACCTAGCCTGGGCGAGGTGGTCTCAAACTTCTCTGCCAAGCTCTCACCAAATTCTACTCACTAAAATACCCCCAACCTTATTCGCTAAGGTTTCTCAGCTGATTGTTGATCAAACTTCTTTATTATAGGTTATTTTATGAAGCCGCTGTCAATGTCTCTTCTTAATAAGAGATACTTTTAATGGGAAAGAAGGATTTAACGTTTGTGCAATTAAATATATATATATGTGTGTGTGTGTGTGTGCATGTGTGTGTGTGTGTGTGTGTGTATGTGTGTGTGTGTGTGTGTAATACAGGATACAATTGTTTTATTAAAACACATACATAAGAATTAGAGAACAATTGGTAATCCATATTAATAACAAAAAGAAATATTATTTTATAGAGCTTCTAAAACAGATTTAAAAATTGAACCACATTCTCAACCAAAACGAATACCTGAAAACATGCACAAATCAGATTTGGGAGAGACTGAAAAGTGGGGGAAGTTAAAATATATTCTGAGGTAAACCTGCTTACTACATTTCGCGTTGAAAAATTGGATTTCATCTAAATTTCAATTGTAAATTAAAGAAAAAGAAACAAGAAAGGAAAGAAAATGAAAAAGCAAGATATATCCTCAATTACTATTTTTCTTTCAAAATAAAAATATTTTCCAATGAAAATAATCTCAACTTCTTCAAAACTCTTCTCTTAAACAGAACCATCCATTAAAATTTCACACTAAAAATTTCCAATTAAACTATCGAAAGAAGGTCTACAATTTCATGAATCCAATCCACCTAAAATTTAAATTTTTCTAAACTTTAAATCTGTATAATACCCACATCCAAGGTTTTCAAGAATAATCAATTCAAATCACAGAGATGCAAAATTTAAAAATTAAGAACTTGTGATATGTGATCATGAACTAAGGGCAAAAGGTTCAATTAATTTATTAATGAAGATGTCTAATATTATGCATTGTTACCAGATAAAATTTGAAAATTAATAATACTTAGATAAATAAAATAATATATATATATATATATATATTGCCTTAAAATGTTCTTAGAATGAACCGAATTTTTATATACGTAAGTTAAATTTTGATTATAGAACTAAGCAAAATGATTATTCTCTTGCATTAGTGCCCTGTCCGGACAGCTCTATCATAAATGCAGAATGTGATACGATTGGGCTTAGATGCATACAAGCCCTTTTAGATGTCCTATGACATTACATTTAACAAACGCTGTAAACTTCCTTTAATTCGACCAAACTCATGAGGTGTCCAAATTACCGTTCTGACTGATCCTAGATATTCCTAATTGGCGAAAATTACACTGATAGAGCAGGCCAGGAATGGGTAGAAAGTTAGCGGACGCAGTCCTGTGAAACCATTACTGCATGTGGGTGAGCTTTGTGCTGTTGATAAATGTAACTGAGAAAACTGCCCTGAGTGGCAATACCTATATAAACACACTGAAGAATGTCACAAACGTACTTCTGAACGGACATGGTGTCTTGGATCAATATTACGGGGTACAGTGTATCGTATGTGAGGGCACCACATATCGTCACTCCAGTTGTCGGAGCGGTGTGCCGCTGTACAGCAAAGGCAGAATTGACACGTTTTCAATGGGACGAAAAACACGTACACTATTGTCACTGCTCCCCAAATGTTTTATGTTTTTGTATTTTAAAACTAATCTCTTTCAAACAACTACATTTAAAGATTAGCTAATTACCTGAAAACTATTTCATGATTTAATTTTCTTGAATTTTAATTTAAGTTAGAGATAATCTGATACTCGTCCTTTTCCCCCCTAATTTTTACTCCGTGTGTTATGTAATTTTTTCATTTTGTTTAATTGACATTTTTCTGATTTCAAAGATTTAATCATTAATACATGTTTAAACAGAGCACCTTTAACTTAATGAAGATGCGTCATTACAAAAAAATTTGCCATTTTGTTCATTCATATATATATTTTTTTTCAATTACCTTTGACGTTTATCTCTATATATTCATTTCATTTTTAAGCATCCGTACCTTTTTTTTTTTTTTTTTTTTTTTTTAAATAAGTTGACTTTTAAAATTTAGTAATTAATATTTTTTTTAGAAATTTCTGAATATGCACAAAAAGTTTTATGACTACTTAATATAATCGTATACTTTGACTATTTATGTATCGTACTATTTATTATTATTTATTTGCGTTAAGTTTTCAATATATATATATATATATTGAAATTCATATTATTTACGAGTTACAGAACAAAACATAAGCACAATTTCAGATAAAAAGATTAAATATCCGGATTAAATTGAAAACAATGCTTGATAGTAATTGTACAATTCAGCATTAAAAATGAAGGAATTTTATAAAATGTATTTAATACTTCATGAAACTAGTTTTTATGTAGCTGTTGTTTTATATAATAATAAGTCTTAAAACATAAATTAGTAATAACTTTTATTTAATGTAGTTAAAAATTTAAAGGTATCTAATACATTTGCTAATTTTGAATTGTTCGAATCATCCAATGAAGTACACAGTATTATATAAGGGAATTTGATACAATGAATATTTCTAGTATAAAAAAGCCTTAAAAAAGAATTTTCTCAGCCAATATTATATAATATGATTTATGCTAATGAACTTATTAGTTAATTATTATCTATCTTTCGGGCTGAATTACTCGCTATGATTTGTGTTAATGTCGCTCGATATTTCAGATAAGAAGTAATAGTGATGAAGATTAGTCAACTCATTTTCTTCATCCCGGGAAAGTGAAAGTGAACGTGTGTGGAATAGATATAAGTCACTAGCTTTTTTACATAGCTATACTAATATAATGAAGATCTTTAAGGAGATTTGTGAGGCACCCTATTTTTTTGAACGTTCAATATTATACGATCAAAATGTTAGACTGCCTTACACTTTCGGGACTTGTCATTTGTGATGGGTACCATTTAATAAGTTGGTAGGATTAAGGTTGTTTTATTTCTCGTCCATTAAATATAAGAAGAACAGGAAAAAAATAATAAGATTTAGATTACTAGAATTCATTTAGTGGACGTAAGCAATTTCACGGGTTACATAATTTATCCTATTTTTAATGACAACAGATAAGGATTCTATAACAATTACACTGTTAATATAATATTATCAACCATTTTATATTAAGTTTATTTGACATAATCCATTTGAAACATTTTACAATAATTATTTTAAGTGATATATTTAAACATAAACATTTGTGTTAAAACTGTTTCATTTTTATTCAATATTGTAAATCAAATGTAATAATTGAAATAACTACGTTAAATTATTACAAAAGAAGTAGTGTTGCTTCACCTTAACTATTGTAACAGTTATTTTTATTTATTTATTACAAACTGATTTTAAAGTATAAATTTCTTAGTAAAAGAAGTATATATTTCTAAGAATGAAATTTTTTCTAAGTCAAAAAGCCTTCTTAAAAAGATTTTGCTTTGTTCTTTTGTAATAAAAGGAAAAGTTAAAGAACCATATTTTATTTTCCAATATTCATCGAAATAGCTTTGTCTGAATTCGGTCGAGATGAAGATAAACTATCTCTTTAAAAGTTCGTGTTTTTTGAAAACAGCGCATCTTCTAATTAAATTATATTTCTAAATTATTTTTTAACTTATAGTTAATTTGATTCTTTTTTTCTATTTAAATTTTTCTGTAATTTAAAAATATTTTTAAAGCTAATATTTAAATATATTTACACACTTTTTTCTGATTCAAAACTTACATTTAAGATTACAGTACTTCTGTTGGATTTGAATATTTGCCGAACGACACAAAATACCGTGTTGTGTGATGCGACCACTAGATGGAAGAAAAATGGCTATAACTAATGTAATTAGCATTCTAACAAATGTTAAGATTATTCTGCTGCTGAAAGGGAGAGCTTAGATGCTGTAAGGACTCTACATAATTTTGCTCTTATTTGTTTGTAAAACAAGTTTTGATTGTAACTAACCATCAATATCTTAATTGTTTGTCTAATAAAATTAACCTATTGGGATCTATTATTTTATTAAATTCACTGTAGAAATAAGACGGGAATTGAATTGTAATTTTGAACCTAACCCATCATGAAGAATGCCGACATTGGCTTCAGGAAAAAGATTTTTTTTTTCTAGTGTACAAGATCAGAGTGAAACTTCAAGACACAACTGTTGTTTAAAAACCACCATTACGAATTAAGAGTGATCTTGCAGTACAATATGTCAATGGCATCAATTAAACCATAGATAAATTATGTATAACGTATTTAATGATAACATGATGTCTGCATCATTTTGGTCTTATTCAACGTACAAACATTTTTTCAGTTCTAAGTTTCACCTAAAAGGAATATGGATGATTTGTTATATAAACTTAAATATTTTATATCAATAATAGTACTAAATAGAAATGCGCAACAGAATATAAAACGACGCCTGTAATTCAATTTACAGATGCATGAATATATATCTACTAAAGAATAAGAACACCGACCCTTTCCAACTTGAGAAGTGTCATACCGTACCATGTATACGGTTAATTTTTTCAAATATTTTTAACAACCCTATGACTGACCATTATTTGCTTAAACTCCGAGTCATGCTTCATAAATATATTCCATCAGTTAATGTAAATATATGAGGCATTATTTCAGGTTCATCATCGTTACACTACCACTAACTCATATACAGATTTGCAAGATAATAACAAAAATATGGAAAAGTAAGGTAACAATCACGAAAAGTAAGAACACGTAATCATGCATATTCACAAAAACTCATTTAAAATGCGACAAAAATCACTTTTCAAAATGATCAATATTGGTATGAGGCTCTTGACCCTGATAAAACTTAAAGAAGTACATCTATCACACTTAAAGTAATTTTTCTTTAAAAAATTCTTAGAACGGTACAAACTCTTTTGAAAGATTAAGAGAATAAATTATATTACTTTTACTTTTTTAACTTAAATTATTTTAGGCAATTTAATAAGTAATTTTAATTTATAAAATTATGATAGTTTAAGGTTACTCAGGAGAAGAAGGAAAATAAGGATTTCTACATAATTTAAGCAAATTAAGCCAATGTGAGTTAAGAAAATTATTTCTTAACAATGATTTGATTACCTTAATTAAATATACATTAAAATATTTTAGTTATAAACCAATAAAACTTACAACTAAATAAATTTGCTTAAATCTTAACGGTTTTGCTAATGTTGTTTGTAGTATAGTATGTTTTCTTTTACCTGAATATTGTTAGTGTGGAAAAATCAGGTAGAAACATATGTTACACGAACAAACTGTATAATAAAAATATATTACCATTTATATGCATTTTAAGGAATATATTTCGTTTTATTTACAGCTCCTTTTCTTAAACTAATTTTTATTTTTATTTAATGAATAAAATGTTCGAATTATGTATATACATTCAATTTTATACAGTTATATTTCTCTACTAACCACTCTTCCTGAAATATTTGTATTTTAATTCCCTAAATAGTTTTTCTGTCACTGTATATTTTTTGAAAATATTTTGATAGATGAAAGCATTTGTTGAAAATTCATCATGATTTTAAAATTTTGAATTATAATTAGTATTACCACAATCACAAATCTTTTCATAAAATAATATTTATTACTAAAAAATTACGTTTATTAATTTATAATTGAGTATAGTCAAAGTATATATTATTTCTTAAATAGTCGGTTATATTTATATCTGGCCACATATGCTTCTTGAAATTAATATACTACTGTATACAAATGTTATCTAATCATAACATTACATGTGTAAGCAAATGAAGTTAAGAAGTATGTTTCAATGAATGTATGTAAGCAATCTTAAAGTATATGCGTTAAGTGTTATCTGCAAAAGGAAGCTGTCAGTCACAGGCAGAACCTCAATGAGATAGGAAGGTTAAGGAGCACATTGTGAATTCCCTTTTTGTATTAACATAACAGAAAATCTTGAACACTACAGTTGTGTTACATTTTTGTAACACTTAGTGATTACCAAGTGAAATTAACCTAAAATTCCACTGAAACTAACGAAACAAGGACAAATGACCATATTTAGTTTTGAGAGAATGCAATGGATTAACAATCTCAAAAAAAGGAATATGAACATTTTTTTCGATAGTGGCAGAATTACTTTGACGGAGATCCTAGCAAGAAATTTCATGAGAAGGAGTCACATGCTTCTACGCACACAGTGTAGAATAGAGAATATTTTTTTTTTTCTGAATTGTTAAATTCAAGAAATTGCTATAAATAACCCAATATGTTACAAGAGATAGAAATTATTTAAATTACCACACAGAGAACTCAAAGAGAAAAATATGTATTATACACCCACCAACGAACACTGAATCCAAATATACGGAATTATTTTCTTAATGCAAAATAGCCAATACAAGTACGTATTATTTTCGAGTGTATATATTTATAAAGTCATTCAATTTTACTCTGAAATCTGATGTAATAATTGTATTAGAAGTTGTAACTCGTAATCAATACCTTTTGAAGAAAATAGAAATCAAGAGAGATACTTCCACAACACATCTTGTGATTATTTTAAATGTTACTTAAAACTACGTGGTTTGAATCTTTATTTATTTTCTCACAGAATCTGTTAATGAAATGACGAGATCATGTTTACATGCTACAACGACTATGTAAAACCCGAATGATCATATTTTTCCTTTATATAATCTTTTTTTTATGTATTAGCTAACGTGATTTATAAATGAAACATGTTCAGTAGATTTAGAAATATAAAATTAAAAAAAGTAATTGCTTTATAATCAAAATCACCTAGGGCACACAATTAATTGTAAAATAAAAATATTTCATCATATCTATAAAATTGATACGCTCACAAAATTTTTTATAGATATTAATGAGCATTGGAATGAATTATTGTGGCCCCCAGATACTATGAATAAATCAATAAAATGATTATAAATGAATAGAATTTATTTTTATACTTTTCATTTTCTTATACATTATATTCAAGCAACTGAAAATACTCGTAGATCTTTCTGAAAACGTTGAAAATAAACTTCACAAAACCATTTACAATAATTTAATCTTGAGAAATGATATTTAAACATTTAATAAAAAATTATTATTCTTAAACAACGTTTAGTAGCATGACAGTGATATATTGAATGAAAACATTAGTTTTTATACTTTTTCAATTCTATAGGTTTCAAATATCTACGTCTATGTAAGTTATACAAACATAAATTTATTATTGTATATATAAGCATGTAATTATAATATATATATATATATTTCCAACGTGAAGATTCATTTAAAAAAATTCAATTCAGTCAATACTCTATTCTTTTCAGTTCTCTGAGGTCTCTAAGGATGGAAGCTAAATGAAAATTGAGTGAATATAGACTAGAACTAAGGAGATAAGAAGAAGTCACGTACAAAGCAGAAAGGTCTAAAGGACCTCACTAAAGGTAATTACTTAAGTCCTTTTCTGGTTTGTTGAAAGGCTCAAGTCTCAAAAGCAGTTGGTATCGGTTAATATTGTTTCTTCTTTCATTTGTATGGATACCATTTGTATTGGATTAACTGGTAAGCGATATATCCACTGAGTATGTTTAGTTGTTTGTTTTTCCCCTAGAAATAAGTTAACAATTTTAAATCAGGAAATTGATATATTGAAGAATATTTTGATGAACATCTTATAATAAAAACTATTACAATGAAACTGATTTTGTAAATTATTTGATGCATTTAAATTTTTGAAATAAAAATCATAATTTTATCTATGATGTGTTTAAAAAAGGGAAAAGAATCATTAAATAGTTTACAAATTAGTTTATATTTTCTCTTTCTTTTCCAACTGTTTTTATGAAACTATTTTTTCAGATACAGATGAACATTGTTGTTTATTAATTATTCACTATTGAACGCACATTTCAAATATTCCTTTCATTTTGCTAAAATATATATATGTAATTAAGTATTCAAAAGTAAGTTTTATTTTTACTACCATAAAGTCATAGTTTTCTTATCATTAAAATATCTTTTAATTAATTTTGATCTTATAATTTTTTAAACTTTTTAACAGGTATATTTTCTCTTATATAAAAAAAATCATCATTAAACGTTATTCTTTTATGATTTACTAATATAAACATTTACTGTTCACTCCTTAGAATTCAACCTTACGGAATTTATCATTTATATAAATTTTCAAAATATGTTAGTCCATTTTTTCTTAGAAATTTGAGGAAATAAAGGTGTATGATTTCTAACAGCATTTTTCTACATTATATGGTGTAAGCGAAGTAATATATTTATAACCATTTTATAAATTATTTTATTAATCATGAGTAAATAGTTATAATGAATATTTAAAATATTTTGTTTTTAAATATGAATATTTAAATACAAAAATAGTAGATTTCATATATTTGCAGAAAAAGCAGAAAAAATTATTTGTTTCATAAGAGTACTATTAAACAATCTAAATATATTTTTAAATATGAATATATAAGGAATGTATTTTCTAATAACACATTTATTGACATTTTGATTTATTAAAATAATTCAAATATTCATTTGAAAGTAATTATTTTCTCATTTTTATCTTCTCATTAGAAGGTATTTATGTACCTTTTACGTCATAAGAATATAATCAAATCATATACCCAAGATGAAATATATTTTCTGATTTTTTAAAAACAGTTTTTAATGTTAAAAAGAGGCAATATTTTATTTGTACATGACATTACTATTTAGATCATAAAATAAGCATTATATGCAATGTTACACCTTTCAGTAAATCTTAAAATGAATCTTAATGAACACACTTCACAATTTTTTTTTTACAATACATATTTATGAAAGCATTCTCCCTCTCCGCATTTTTATCTCTGACATTTTGAGGCTCCGAGCGAACACTTTTTTTAAATAAATTTTCTAATTATATTTTCCTTTTGTAATTACTCTATAAAAATGAGAATTAAAAATGTTAAGAGAAGTGAAACGACGTGATTGCGGTGAATGACGTATAACAGGAACCCACTCTCAAAGAATTTCAAGAGTTTATTTTTTCATTATATTTCTTGAGGGTCTCAGAAATAAAATAACTAAATTGTTCTTTTCTCTTCTACTTAATTTTT
>BMAW01121292.1:0-14986 GCA_019974015.1 Nephila pilipes | reverse complement strand
TTATTCTATTTCAAAGATTAAAAAAAAGTCTATATGCTTTTTTGATAAACTTTTGTTGAAGTAGAATTCTATTTTAAATTTTTGTACTAGTATATTGGATCAAAAATACTTTAATAATTGAAAAGAAGTGACAGAGTAATAGTGTATTATAAACAGCTTTACAGTACTTTTTTATGCTTGCAACATCGATTAATTAACGAGCAGACAAAATATTGAAAAATGAATAGAATTACTCCAATAAAAACATGCAAAATTGTTCCTATAAATATTCACAAAAATGCTTCACAGTGACTAGAAAATAAATGCTACTTCTTTTAGTAAGACAATTTTTCTTGCATTTTTAGGATTCCAGTGAAATAATATAAAATGTCACACAGAAGGGGGAGGGTTTTACAAAAGTGCATTTTCAGTACAAATTTAAAATAAACAGAATTTATTTAAAAAATTGCAATTTAATAATTAGTGGAGGGAAGGGGATTGAATTTCACTAGAAATCTTTACATAAGTATATATATATATTTAAGGGAAAATTAGCTGTGGTGCTATCATAATAAACATATCTAACAAATATTTTTTAAAAAAATTTAACAGCAAAATACTTAAAAAAAAGACATTTAAAAAAATTATTAATTTTTTTCATCTGAGAATAAAAAAAAATTTAAACTATAAAATGTAAAATATAAACATGTTTTCAAACATACTCATAAAAAAATTCATAAAATGTATATTGTCTTAAATAAAAGAAATAGCATTCAAAACAAACATACATACATTTTCAAAGCACAAACTTACAGTTCAACTCGCAAAACAAGAGCGTAAAGAAAAAAAAAAAAGAAAAAAGGACCCGTCACAGCTTATCACCATTTAACAATAAGAAAAGCGAAAATTCAATTACCAGTGACAAAGTTCATGAACTAATAGTAATTTGTAAGAATTACGCTATTCCAGATAGATGGTGACACAAGTCATGCAGTTGAAATTCAAGCCAAGCGATTCTGCTAACCTAATATATTTACAATACATACAAGAAAACGTGCGAGGTGCCCCAAACTTAAGACTTCATTTGCAATTCATCGTTTTAATCAATTTAAATTTAAAAAAACTTATAACATTCAGTAATTTTAAATTGACAAAAGAGGAAAAATCAAGCATGAAAATCACTGCAATAATTAACAATCAGAAATAGTAAAAAAAAAAAAAAAAATTACCGTAATTATGCATACATTCAAGAACAATATATAAATACACAACATTAAAGAATGGAAAAGTTTACATACTTTCTGCATGTATTTATTTTTGGTAAAGATGCTTAGGCATAAAATTTTTAAAAGATTATTTGCACTAGCAAAGTAATAAATAAATAAAAACCATGAATACAGAAAATTCCAACAAATTTATTTTTCAAAATTATATTTGATCTTGAAAGATAACTGATACCAGAAATTTAAAGAAACCTTCCCGCCTAAGAAAAAATCGAAGAAAAGAAAATAAAAGCTCTGCTCTAGAAAATAAACCAAGACAAAATTGACAAGTCTTAATCCTATTTTTTTACATTCATTTAAAATAATGTTTTAATTTTAAAATGAAGACAATGTATATAGATAGCAAAATAAATATAAGACACAGATTGTAACTATGTACATCAATTTTTAACATTGGAAATTAATGTCAATAATTCTGATTTGAAGCATATGTAACGTATAAATGCTTGAATATTGCATAATTTAGGTATACAGAAAAAAAGCATATTTACTCTTTATTTAGAGATTTATAGCACTTTATTAAGCTGGAGCAATTAAAATAATAGCCTACATTATTGACATGAAATAATGAGAGATCAAACAAATATTAACTCCCTTTTATCACTTGAGATGGCGCCATTGACTAGCTGGTTTGGCAAAATGAAAAATAACGCAACAAAATTATTGCTGCATTTCAGTGCTGAATCCAAAATGACTAAAATATGTATTTTGCTGACACGATAAACTAAACAATCGGTTATCTAACGTATCTAACTGTGAGTCAGGGACACCCCGTTGTCGCACGATATGGTCGATTTTGTTTTAAAAAATAAATTTCCAAACAGTTCTTGGTGACGTGCTGCAACTCGAGTGTTTGTGTGCAGAGTGCATGCAGTTTGTTGGGGGGGGGAGGAATGGGGTGAGAGTTTAGTGGACGTGGGGCCTCTTCCTCTTCGGTGGTGTCGTCCAGCCGTTGCTTGACCAACTGTCGCAGCGCTTCAAGGTCGAAGGAATGCCGTGAAAAGTTGCAATGCGATTCTAGGGAACAATAAAAGGAATTATTATATATTGAAATTACAAAGAAAAATCTTATGTACAAAATTGTAAAAGAATGCACAAATTAAATTGTTTTGTTTGTTTTCAGAATTTTGTATTTGTTTTGAGGCTGCCATAACATAATTTATGTGAATAAAATAAAAAATCAAACTTTGATACACAGAATGGAATTAACGGTTGCCCTACCGATACACAGATTCTAAATCATCCATTATTGGATGCGATGTACTCAAAAGCTTTAGAGAAAAATACTTAAAATTTTTTAATAAAGTCTTTATTTTAAGCTCTTTCGATAAAAAAAAAATATTTCCTAATTTTTTTTTTCCTTTACTGAATCTGTGTATGTAGTATTTGATATTATTTTATGTCAGATTCCTCTCACGCTGAAAACAGTGATATAATGCTTCTCTTATAATAAGAAAATCTTACAATGCAATCTGATGGAAGAATTATTCTGAGATAATTCATATAAACGCAAATAAGAACATTTGACTTCCTACTTAAATATATATTGAAGTAAAACCTTACTTAAAAATATTCTAACAATTTTATCATGCATCATGAACAGTCCTCTTAGGTTAAAGTACGTATACATCAGCGAGCTAAACCGTTCGCGGACGATCCAGTTCGCTAACGTGTACGCATCTTTAAGTACGGAACGAAATGTTCGCAGATAACCATCTCCTGTCGTATTGTCCGTTGCGTGTTTTTCTCTGTTCGCAAAACCTTCAGGCTCACGCACCAGGGGCATACAATTGACTGCTGGTATGCAGCTGGTTCCTTTCCCATGGATCGCTGTAATGAAAATAATCCCAACTATTTGTTCGGCTAGCGAAAGTATAAGCCTTTTTAAGAATCGAACCATGCGTTCGTAGCTAACCATCTCCTGCCGTATTGTCCGTACTTTTTTTTTTTTCTGTTAGCGAACACAAGGCTCTCACACCAGTGGTGAACAAATTGTTGCTGGCGGTTTGCAGTTGGTTTATTCTTTTCCCGCGGATCGCTGGATGTTAGTTGTGATAATATTTTCTCTGAACGGTTCGACTCGCAAATGTACATGCACTTGTAAAAACCGCGCCCTTTGCTGGAAAACGAAAGGGCTCATTAAGTCGAAGTGCATGAAATGCTCCATTTCCGAAGATAAGAAAAAATATTGCAGTTACAATAAAGTCATACTTATAGTTCTAACAACATTGTGTTACTGCGAACTATAACAATCTATCCATCAAAGTATTAAAAGATTTTTGAGAGAATCAACAGTTTTTGCTGTGTTTTAATGCACAGTGTTACAGTCAAACGTTTACTGTAAGTGGGCGATTTTAATACATGTAATTGTTTTATATGAACATTTAAGAACTGAAATTTTAAATTATGAACCTTAACTTTATGAAGCATTTTCTTTTCCTTCACACTTTGTACTTTATTTTCTTTCTGAAACTTTTTCAGTTTGATATGATTCAGAAATATGGAATTGCAAATATTAATCTATGGAATTACCTAGCTTTCACCTTTGAGTCATTTTTGTAACCAACTCTTGAGAAATTACGCAAGAAAAATAACTAGATCACCAACAAGATCAATACTATTAAAAAAAAATCGGTACCCTTACTACCATCTTATTGCCGTCTAAATAAATTTCGAGAGTTTTTAACTTTGCAAATCGAAATTCAAGTACTCAAACACAAGAGAATTTCAGTAAACAAGCCGAACTCATCAGTGCACGCTGGATACAAATTTCTTTATTCGTTTAGTGAATGTTTGCAATTGTTTTGATCGGAATGTTTGCGATCTGAACTCGTCTTTGCGCAATATGATAGAGCTAGGCTCGTTCATGATCGTCAAAGGTTTAATGAAGAAAAATATCATTTTATAAGAGTTTTATCATTACAGTAATTCATTTTCTTTTTAAGCAACCGATCAACAGATTAAACCATACCAGTTAATAGAATGTCTACAACATATATTTCAGATTTGATTTAATATTACACAGCACATTCTCAATATTAATAAAAAAGACTACAAAAACGATTCTAAAATCGTAGTTTTGCTGCTTAAAAGCCAAATATACATATTTTTGGGGGGATAAATAGAAAATCTATAACAAACCTTTTAGTCCAGGATATATGACTGCATGGAAATAAAAGAACAAGTATTAATTGTTAAAAAAGCGATCTGTTACAAAAAAAAAAAGTACCATCACATCAATAAATATAACTACGGAATATAATACTTATAATGCATATATGAAACGATAGAAACATGGCAGAAGATTACAGAATCAATTTATCTTTCCAAGCAATTTATCCTCAAAAAAAGAATTAAAATTTTTATACATACCATTTAAAAGACTTATATAAAATTCAATATGAAGTTAAAATAACCCGAACAAAAATTTTATTTGAAAAAAAAATGAGTTTATTGTTCTAAACATATATAGTACACTTAAAACAATAGGGAGTTACGAAACCCCATTATATTCTCCAGTACTAATATATTCCTCTCCATTTCTAAAAACACTCACAGAAAGAAAAGATTACAAAAGGGATCCCCAGTCGCATCGATTCTGAGTTTAGATATTTTACTACAGAAGAAAAACAAATAAGAGAACTTTTTAATATTTATTTGAGACTGAACGATTCACGTTTTGTCTATCGCCATTTTGACGTAGGATTCATGGTTGCATTATTGCTATTTTGTATTAGCCGATTGAATCCAGACGAGCCGATTCTTTATGTAAACAGATGGGTGTTGGGAAATGTATATTTCGAAATATATTCAAATGAGGTACGGAACTCTCGCCGAGGATTTTAAAAGAATTTCTTGGTACTTGAGTGGATAAATAGAACATGTTCAAGTTTTGCGCCATTGTTCGAATAAAATAGAATAGAACAATTGAGAAATGTGCTAGGATTAATATATTTAAAAAAAAAAAAAAAAAAAAAATTTAAATATTACAATGAAACTAGAATTTTCCGATACAGCTTTATTGATTCTATCTATGGATGGATTTTAAAATCGTTCTATTTTAAATTATATACGTTAAATATGAGATTTAGACCAGCAGCACAAAAAATGATTTTAGCCGAAATGCTTATGTTATGAAATTAGAGCTTTAAAAGTTTTGCTTCAAGATCATCTAAAAGATATTTTACAGCAACCCTAACTCTCTGCAAGAGACAAAACTTGCAGTGTGCTGTTATTTTCAAAAATGTTTCGTGAAATTTATATTTAGTGGCGCTAAATTGAAACAAATACAGTTTTCTGTCAAATGTGATGTCTGTTTTATGATAAATTTTTTATGAAAGGTGCAGAGAAAAATTGAATATTTATAAATTTAAATAACTACATAATTTACAGAGCGAGTCCACAATCTTCCGATGCATAAGATTTTCAAAAGTAGGCGATTTTTGGTATGTTAAAGTTAGCGAATGATAAATCAAATGCTTCAAAAATCAACTGCAATATAAAAGTGCTCTGTTTATTTTATATCTATATAATTATATCTATATATAATAATATGTTTATTTTATATTATATCTTAATTGAATACCCTCCTACCACATATTCTTATTTTTATAATTTTAAAAAAAAATTAATTTAGGCATTAAGGGTCAATAATAGTATGCAATTGATAATTAATCATTTGAAATTCTAGTATAAGCATGTGCTTTTTAATCGTTCTTTTCCTAAACCCATTTGCTTGAATCATCAAGCATCCCACATAGTGTCTCGTAATTAAAATAAATTCGCTATCTTTTTCGGCATAAAAGTTACTAAATGTAGATGCATTTCTCAAAAGAGGAGAAGGAGACCTGTAACTGTTAAAACTTTGAAACACTCATTTTAAAAAAAGCGAAAATAATATATATAAGATTAATCAATAGAATAAATAGAATCCAGATGTTTTCTTGAGGCGTGAATGTGGAGATTGGGGTGCCAATTTCGGCGTCGACCTCGTCATCTGATCACGGTTCATATATAATTACGAGGTGTATTAGTTGTATTTAGTAGACATTAGAATTGGGTAGAAATAGGCAGCCTGGAATATTGAATAAACATTGTTCGTTTATGCAATGTTTCTTATGTAATATCTGTTCATCCAATTTGCAGAGGGAACAGTTATAAATCAACGAATTCTATTGTAATAGCGCTTTAAATCGTTGCCACTTGAAGAAACTAATTTTTCAAAAAACATTTGGATTTCGTGTATCATTAAAATTTATAACGGATGCCTCGATTTCTTCAAGAATCCAATTTTCATTTTGAGAAACATTTTGCAATTATTGATTTGTTACAAGATTCTTTTTTATAATGAAAATAAATCCTTAAAACAATTTTAAAACTGTTTTTCACTTTCCCCCCCTCAAAACGAAGAAAATAATACATATTTAATACAGATAATCGTTTGATTTTTCAAATATCACGCGAGCTTCAAAACACACGGAAATAAATATCTTTACTAGATACAGTTGTTACAGTAATATTAACTGCAGTTGAATACCAATTAGGGAGCACAATTTATCAAACTATTCTATTTTGTTTCACAGGTCGAAAATGACAGCCTGTCAATCGCGACGCCTTGTGTATGTGTGAGCGATCGGTTAACGACGATTTAAAATCCTTAGAACAACAGCGTTGGATCCTTTTGATGAATCATTTCATTGAGGAATAATCGATCTTGACAAGAATGCACACTGACAGCTCTAGCGGCAGTGTGCGTTGCGCGAGGTATATGGTAGTACGCATTTAAGGCTTTACAAGCTGTGCGAAATACATGACAATATCCATGTCAAGAAAGCTCATTTTATTCACTTGACAACCTTGCATGCTTCTTTTTTTCAGTTATGGATTAAATAACAAAATTCCGTCAAACTCTTTCATTGGCGAATATGAACATTAGTTTCCTCACATAAATGAATGTAAAAAAAATTTTGAAATAGAGAAGGCTATGTAAATATGCAATTTCGACAATTTTTGTCATTAACTCTGAACCATAGTTACAACAGACAGCATGTGAAGGACTTTGGAATTTTAAATCAATACTGAATGACAAGGGGAGTGAGTGAATGTGAAAGTTATTGGCGCAAGAACCAGATCAGGCTATGCTGCGCCAAACAAAATTCAACTGTGGTGTAGTCGTGAAAAATTGAAAAAAAAAAAAAAAAAAAAAATGTTGACAAGGAGGGGCGAAAATAGAGAAAGATCGCTAGGGTAACCCGGAGGCTGCGCAACCCATGTTTACCAAAGACAGTAAACCCCGTGCGGAAGAAAAAGAGTAGTGGGGTGCGTCGGGGTCATTATGCCCGAACCTACCTAAAGAAACCGAGCCCCTAATGTCTCCCCTCACCTGTAGGGTCAGTTTCCTAATATAATTCCCATGGGAAGGGTGCCTGGCTCCACTCCCAGACACTGGGTATGCATTTGAGTCGCCCCTTACGACATGCATGAGCTACAGGGGGACTATTCCATCACACTTGGTCATCAAACGGTTGACTGAATGACAATTTTTTTAGTTTTAGTTTAGTTTTTATTAACGTCTCACTAAAAGCAACACGAGGGCTTTGGGCGACGGACCTCATATTTTTGAACCTCCGTCAAGTGACGAGGACGACAAGTGAGCTGGTACCCTCTCTCCTAACTTCCACAACAAGCCAATGGGAGTCCTTTGGATCCCGACAGATTTAACGTGCATCACCCCCGGCTACACGGTGGGTCTTCAGCGGTCAAGGATCGAACCCACGACTGAACGAAAACCGCCGGTCACGAATCCGAAACCATGATCACTAGGCTATCGCGGCCACGACTGAATGACAAGGAGAATACTTATGCTAAAGATTCAGCACCAGACATTTGAGATTTTGAGTTTCATTAAACTAAAGAGTTACAACGCCATTTATTCCATACGAAGGGGCATTGAAAAAAAAAAACAATATCCCACTTTAGGCATTTTAATCATAAGAAACGTCGAAAACTAATCCTGAATAATCGTAGCCTTTTCTTTTTCTGAAATTGGAATGTCAACCACGCTTATAAATTTGAAACTACAGAAAAGTAACAGTGTTGCGGAAATTTCTGGAGTTTGTTGTTTTTTCCTGCAGAACCACCACTGTTTTCCAGTCATTGATTGATTGGATATATTAACATCGTATTAGAAGAAACACGAGGCCAATTGGCGACGGATCTCGTAATTTTGAACCTGAAGCGAAGTGCATTCTCTTCTTCGTATATATATATATATACCTCTCGCAATGCTATAAATTCGAGATAAATTTATTCTTCCAGTTGATCTGCCTTGCATCATATTATCTTCATTTACAAGTAAATTACGTTAATCTAAAGTAAAATTTAAGTTTTGGTATTGTTCCTTTCAAATGGATAGTTCTTAATACTTTGGGTAAATAAAAGGTGTAAATACAGCAATCCCTCGAGCACGCGCGCAACGTGCTTCACAAAGTCTTTTAAATTTAAGAATTTGTATTAGGGAAAATTACCTTTTGGAACAGATGTATTAGTAAATATTGTCACGCGGAATGCAAGTGAAAGAGTACGGTATTTAATTTCAACTCGAGAACACAAGACTTTGAAATATTCATCTTAGTATTTCTGTAATTCTACACCGGCACAAGGAAAGAAAGATGGAACGTATGTGAATATTAAAAGAAACAGAAAAAAAGGGGACAAAAGCCGAAAAATGTACCTTTTTGTAGGAATCGCTGTGCAGATCTTCTGCGTCGTAGATGGTGTCAGCAGCCATGTTCTCGTACGCGGCAGCCATCTTGCTCTCCCATTCGCCAGACGATCTTTCCATGTCTTCCTCGCTCAGTTTGCTGCTGTATCGTCTGCGCATATGGTGGCGACCATAAATCTAAAGGAAGGAATGCTTTCGTGGTATATTCCATAAAAAAAAAATTTCAACGTCTTGCGTGAAAAAAGTACATTTCAATTTAGTTAATCTTATGTAACATTTAGAAAATTTATTCCCAAATTATGTAATATAAATAAAAATTTTAAGACTAATCGGAGTTACTTTAAAAACTACCAATCAATTATAAATTGACATATATTAAAGATTCATTTTTAATACTAAAAAATAATTCAAGAAATAGAATAGTATCAAATTTCCGTTACAAGTCACTGAAGTCGCAATCTAACACACTAATTGCTGATGTTACTGATTGGGGCCTATTTTAGCTCCAACCCATGGTGATGAGGATAATTGGGAGTGAAATTCTATCATTTTTTTTGTCTACGTTATAACAATCCTTGCCAGTGTATTCATGGATTTCAGCCCTTTTGAAAAATATGTCGATGGCGTCATTTGGCGCTATTTTTTCCACGCCAAGGAGTTTAAATAGGGTTTTACCGACAGTGTATGCTAAATCTTTACTTCCTAAATAATTATAAATTAATAATGACATTATATCACAAATTGCGGTTCCATTCATTTATTTCGACCGATACTTTAATTCTCCATTTGGTTCTTTTAATTAACGCCTATAAAAATTCCAGAAGTAAGGAATTATAAGCAGAACAAAAAATTTTGAAATTAGAGATTTTTTGATTAACGATCAATCGAGACTGTACAAATCTAATTATAGTGAAAGTAATTCCAACAGAAGCAACAACATCTATGGCATAGTCCGTCCAAAAAAATCTGGTCAAAGTGCATCACTTTGCGTGACCGAAACGAAACATTGAAAACACGAAATTTTAAAACTACTTTCTGGTTACTCAAAAAGGGGATTGATGAAGACTAAACCGCATGAAAACTTATTATACAGAGAGAAGTTCAGCCGAAAAAAAAAAGGAGTCGTCTCATCCCGGCAGATCAATATCACTCACCGTGACAGCAGCGAAGAGGACGATGAAGATGAGCGATGCAGCTCCGATGACGATGACAGCGATGGCCCACTGAGGGATGGGGGGCTCTACGTTGTCTTCCTCAGGTGGAGGGGTGGGTGCCTTGAGAGGCTCTTCTTGAATCACTGGAAAAGAGAAAAAAAAAAAAAAAAACAATTTACCTACCATAACTTTTGACGTTAAAACTATGACATAAGCACAAATCATAAGTGAGTGTATTTTTATGGCACAATTGCCAGATGTGGCCATACTGCAACAAACAAGGCAAAGCTGTGATTAAGACATGTGAAAGAATTTAAAAGATAAAAATTGGTTGACAAGGAGGGTCTAAAATAGAGAAGGATCGCTAGGGTACCCCGCGGACGCATCACCCACGTTTACCAATGACAGTAAACCCCATGGAAAAGAAAACGATCACTTAGGGATTCGATAAGATTTTTCTATCTCGGGAAAATAGAGAAAAAACAATTGAATAGGAATAAGTCGAAACAGTTAAGAGGTTCTGGATATGTAAACATTTTTGTTTAATAAATGAATAATATTCGTTAAACACCATATATACATTAAATCATACATCAACAAAAATGTTCAGTCGGCATATATTAACACAGAAGAATTTGAAACCAGTATTTTTCGCTGTCTACTGTTATATACTGTTAATTATCTTAAAATGTTAAAAGACTGTTGAAAGAACTGTCAAATTTTCATTCGAAGTTAAAACGTATTTCGATATATAACAAAATCTGGTTTTTTTTTAAATCAAGATAAAATTCTCATATTAAAATTATATCTGCGTTAATAATTTATATCGTAAAGATTCTCATCTAGCAATGCTTCTTTCATTAGAATAATAAATGGTAAAACTTCAAGATGCATTATCCAGAGTTCTTCGTCCAGTGAACAGAATGACCATCTGTTCTAAACATACAACAGTGAAAATATTTCTCGGTGTTGAAAAACCTCTTCAAATCAATGTTTATTAAAAACACACAACTGCAATGTTTTATTACTACACCTTGTATAGTCTATCACAAAACTATCTAATATACGAATGAATGTTGCTTAAGTTTGCATTCATATTTTAAATACGAGGGTGGTTCAGAAAGTAGCTGTATTTGAAGGCAGACGGCGTTAACTCTTGTTACCATTGGATGCTGCTAGAAGTTGAACAAAGCCGAAACGAATTTTGCATTGATTCATAAGTTAGTTTTGATTTGGTAGTCATTTACTACCAAATAAAATTTTATAGCTGCATTGTAAAAAAGTCGACGTCATTTTGCGTCGAGTTGTCACCGTTGGCGAGACGTGGATTCATCAATATGCACCGGAAGGCAAGCAAAAATCAAAACGTTGGGTTGCTTCCATTTAAGGTTTTCTACAAAAGGAGATGATCTTATCGTCCGGAAAAGTAATAATAAAGACGTTTTGAGAAGCTAAAGGAGTCATGGTGACGAATATGAGTAATTGAGACTTAGGTAGTAGTCTAGAGAGTCATGATGACGAAAAACAAATAAATTTTGATGCTGTGAGCATCAGCTCTTGGAATTTCTAAAGACTTTTTGAAAGACTCTTGTATTTCTCTACATAGTTATTCTCCAGAGTTATACATTTCCCTCTGCATTTCTTGTCCTTTTGAAGGACCTACCTATAGAACTTAGTAGATTATATCTCAGAAGAAAATAAATAAATAAATAAATAAAAGAGAAGATTGTTTCTTCGGATAACTTATGACGAAGAATACGAGCAAACGAGGCTGAGACAGCTGTCTTCTGAATTATGATGCTCGCTAAAAACAAATCCTTTTCGATGCTACGAGCACGTCTCTTTCAGGCTAGTTATCAAGGAGTTTTAATTTCTGGCGTTGTTGTGGAAGAGAGTCGTTGCAGACCTATTGAACGATCCTCGTAATTTAGAGTTAGATATCTAATGATTACCCAGAACGTTCATTAAAAAATGATACAATTAAATTAAAAGAAAACGAAAGCGATTATATTTACGAACATATTTTGCCATCAGAATCCAATTCCACAACGTGTATCAAATTTTTAAAACGTTAATCTAGGTATTAATTTTCCAATGAAAAAGAAAAGATTTGAAAAAAAAAGTTCTATTCAAAAAATTTACCAGACACATATCGTAAGCAATATTATTTCTCTAAGCAACTGAACATTATTTCCAACCTCGTAAAAGTAAAAGGAATGGCATAACAAATATAAAGAATTAAAAGAAATTACAAAGGAAAATAATATCAAACGAAATCCTCTTTCTGCTTCAATCTGTATTTAACACAGAAGCGGAATTAAAAAGTTTTGTACACAGAATCTTCGCATAGCCAACAAATACATTTACGATATTTTAACTTTCCCAAAAGAACGTTCCGTTCTCCCATTTAAATCTTCTCTCGTTCCGTCCAAATAAGGGCGACATGGCTTTAAATATTCCGGAGGACTGCGAAAGTTTTAATTGGATTTCCTCAATGGCATCTCTATGGTCCTAAAGCCGATTTGGAATTCATGAATAAATTAGCGCGGCCAACCCTCGAAATCCGTCGGAAATTGGAAAACTTAATCCACTAGGGAATGGCACTGCCCAAAACGAAACCCTGCACCGAGAACTTTTCTCGTCGAAACAATAAGCAACATATCTCTCGGTGTATGGGTATAACTAGTATTCGTACACAATCAGCGTCATTTAGTTAGGACTTAATAGGGTCTCCGTCTCGGAGATTTTCAAAGGCAATTGCATTCACACGTAATTTGTTTCGCTCTCGAAACAGTATTGTTCATTGCTAAGATGATTTAGGGTATGTTCGATGAAATAAATATTTCTCTTGGCGAATGGAGATTTTGGATAAGTTTTTGGTTTTGAATCGGTTGATTTGTATTCTGCGCAATAAAGAGTCGAGGAGAGGGATGAATAATTGAAATATCATGCGAGTATTAAATATATTGACAGTCGAGTTCTTTGAAACCAAATCCAATGACATTATCATCACCGCATTTAATTATAAATAATATTTAAATAATTTTCGAAGTATATCCTTAATGTTTATCGTTATAAAAGTCCGATTTTCTTAAGTCTTTTGTTTCGCAATAGTGCTTGCTTACTTACTTTCTATACAATTGGTCGAGTTGATGCAGAGGATAAGCATGCCTGACTTGTGATTGATTTTTCATTGACGTAGCAATTCAAGCAGATTTTAAATTAAGCTGTTACAGGGAGATGACAAATTAATCATCAGATTTAAATTTACAACAGCTCAAAAAAGTGATACAAATATGAAAGTGAACAATATCTCATAAAAAAGAGAAACCTTTTAACTTTGTTTTCAAACAGTTGTTTATAATCTACGAGTCAACCATTTTTCACTCGACAAATAGATAGGGTCGTCCAATTCTTCTCACAGAAGTTGGCGCATATCATTGGCGAATTTCGTATGAATGCGTAATTACGGACGTAAGATATCCGAAACGGTAGGTCGTGGAATACTCGGTTCACAATTAGCGCTGACAACTATGAATTAAATAAAGAGCAATCAAAGTCTAACCTCTATATCATGGGTTTACCTGGTCTCATTTTTTTTTAACACAAATAGTATTCTTGAATGGGTGAACCCATTGCAGAATATTTGTTGCACTGATGGAAGAGGTAAAGATTTGATATATTCTAAAACACACAATGATTTCCAGTGGTTTGTCGCCATTTTGAGGTATGTGACGCAGAAAATAAAGATTTTATATACAGTTACTGTGAAAAAGGAAATGAGTTTGTGCTTATCTGGTAGTCCACATGGGAAATATGGAAATAAAAACATTTGCTTTCCCCCTTAACAGCAATTAAGTGAACAACTGATATATTTGGAAAAAAAACTCTTTTAAATCCTAATGACTATTCTGCAAACTCTTTGTATTTTAACACGATCTCTTCAATGTTCAAGGCTACATTTTATCATGATTTTTACTATGAGGTCGCACACACAAAAAATATCAAATAAAATGTCTGTAGAGCATATTTCTTCGGTTTCGAAAAATACAATTAGCATTCGATCATTTTTTAAAATTGAATTTGTATACATATTTTAATCGTAAAGATGACTCGCTTTTACCGTTTCAGAAAGGAAAATTGGTTTTACCCTCGGATTTCTGACGCAAAGACTAAGAACAGATTTAGAGAAGTTTTGCTGAAAATTCATAATTGAAGACATTAACTAGGAAATAAACTACCAATATCATAAAATAATTTAATTTGCCAGCCTTTTTAGTTTTTTTACGCAAAGAACCATCATTCATAAAATCCAGAAGAATGAGTAATGATAAAGTCAATAAAATATAAACAGATATAAAAAAAAAAAGGCAGCTTTATTCATGTCGAAACGAAAGTATAAAAGATGGATAAAAATACAAATATCTTTCTACGTCGAAAAGCTTACTAATCGAAAGAACAAACACATGATTTTCTTACTAATTTTGCAAAATCCACAGCATAAAGTCATTAAGCTATGCCCCAACAGTTAATATCAATTCCGAGGGACTTCAACAGGAAACAAAAATAAGCCACCATTACATGGAATCACTCTTTCAACCTTGGTTAGTTAAGATGGACTTTACTTCTTATTTCGATAGATCAATGGAGAAGCTAGTTCGTTTTTCCCCCTCGAATAGATTCGTGCTCTTTGGAATATTTTCTTTAGAGGAAATTGGATTATATCATTGATCTCCACCGGGGCTTTCCATTCTATTTTATTTCGTCTTGGACATTGTCTGGGTATATTAATGAGGATGATTTCTTTTGTTACTGCTGCTTACATTGATTAGATATAAATATATATC
>BMAW01121287.1:0-13108 GCA_019974015.1 Nephila pilipes | reverse complement strand
TTTCTGCATTAAATTTCATTTGATTCTGATGATTCTTTCATGGTGTTGCATTTTCTACAAACAGCAGTATATATTCAAGCCATCCTAGCTGCGCCAACAAAGACAAATATTTTAAGAAGTGCTTAGAACAAAATAAAAAACAGAAGAAATTTATGAAATCGGTCGTAATAGTTTCTGAAAAGGCATTAGAAGCTAGCTATCATGTTGCAAAATTAATTGCACTTCAGAAGAAGCCACATACTGTCGGCGAAACACTTATTAAACCAGCATGCATGGAAATTGTTAGACTTATGCTTGGGCCCAGTGAAATTAAGGAAGTGAATAAAATTTCGTTGTCTGCTGATACTGTTAAAAGACGTATTCACGATATGTCAAGCGATATTTTAGGAACACTGATTAAAAAACTGTTATCGGCTGAAAAATTTGCGCTTCAGATCGATGAAACAACTGATATTAAAAATAAAGCACAGCTGATAGCTATTGTACGTTTCGTTGAAGAGGACTTTATTAAAGAACATTATTTATTTTGTAAGGAGGTTCCAGAGCGAAATACCGGTAAAGAAATTTTTCGAGTAACCGATGATTTCTTCAAAATATGTAATATTCAATGGGGCAACTGCATTGCTGTTTGCACGGATGGCGCTGCGGCAATGACGGGTCGTAAAAAAGGTTTTGTCTCTTGTGTAAAACAAAAAAATCCGACGGTACAATTTACACACTGCTGCATACATCGAGAAGCATTGATGGTCAAGAATTTGCCGGAAGAACTTTTGAACAAGATGAATGAATGCATTAAAATCATAAACTTAATTAAATTAAGAGCCATAAATACGCGAATTTTTGGATTACTTTGTTCAGAAATGGGAGCCGAATATGAATCCTTATTATTTTATACAGAAATTCGTTGGCTATCCAGAGGCAAAGTTTTGGCTAGATTATTTGAGCTTCGTCACGAGGTGCGTGAATTTCTTTTAACACAGAATATGCTCGAAATATGCCAGCACCTCGATGATGATTACTGGATAGCCAAACTTGCATACATGGCTGATATATTCGAGCATTTGAATGAACTTAATAAAAAAATGCAAGGTCGAAATGAGAATATTTTGACGTGCTCTGACAAATTACAAGGATTTATTAAAAAACTCGAACTTTGGCAGAAAGAGTTGCAAAAAGGATGTTTGGAAATGTACCAAAGGACCAATCATATTACAATTGAAAACAACCAATTAATTGTGGATCTGGCCCAACAACATTTAATCACTGCTTCAGCAGAAATTTGATCAATATTTTTATTCCATTAATACGGAACAATACGATTGGATTCGAAATCCTTTTGCAACCAATACAATAAATTCTACGGAAGCACTGCCTCTACAAATTCGAGAGGAATTTACAGATTTAAATAATGACATGACTTTAAAATTATACTTCTCCGAAGTTCCATTAGATGTTTTCTGGATTTACGTTAAAAAAGAATATCCTCACATTTCCTACAAAGCAATCTTAACATTACTTCCATTTTCGACGACATATTTATGAGAGCAAAATTTTTCAACCCTTGTATTAATTAAAAATGATAAGCGGTCATGCTTAAAAGATCTTGACCAAGAACTTCTGGTTGCGTTGTCAAATATTGAGCCGAATATAAAACTTTTGTGTTCATTGAAACAAGCGCAGGTATCACATTAATAATTATTATGATTGCGTAGAAATAAATATGCTATGGTTTTATGTATGTATACTTTTCAAATAAAAAACAAACATTTATTGTAAAATTTGTGTATCAATTAATACTTATATACTTTAGCTTTTGGTGTGCCGCGGAATTCTCGAAAGAATTTTGGTGCGTCGTAGGTGAGAAAAGGTTGCGGAGCACTGATTTAAGGTAATACATAAATCGATAAGCAAATAAAATACTTAATTTTTATATTTGTTTCACTATCATCCAATAAAAAAAATTAGGGAAAATTTATTGTGGCCTATTTTTGAAAATTAAGTTCATTAGTGGTGAAAGCAGACATCAGACAAATATTACATATATATTTTTTCAATGCAATAAGAAATTCAGAAGAAATTTATTACGACGTAGTTTTAAAAATTATGTTTGTTTCTGGTGAAGGCAGATATAAAAGAAATATACGCTAAAGCAAGATAAACTTCTGAAAAGTGATTAGCTACGACATTTTTGGGTTAACTAAAACAATAGCCCCTTGAGTGGCTAATTAAAATTCAATTTTCATCAGCGCAGAAATCAAGCAACTTTATGAAGAGAGAAACAAACCAGGAAAATTTTGGCAATTCACCAGATCTCCCCCAAATAAACAAAAACTGAATCGTATCCAGAAAATTATAAAAAGAAAAATTCATAAGATTATCCCCTCTGGGGGATGGGAAAAGTATTTGTAAAAAACAATAAAAAATTCCGGAATTTAAAACGCATGCTGTAATAGCATTTTCAGATAAAGATGAAACAGAAATCATTGCAGACTCATTCGAAAAACAATTTCGAAAAAACAATATCATAAATCCCATTAAAGACAAAAGAGACTATGTTGTTCAAGATTTCTTTGCTAATGAATAATAATTGGTGTGGTGTTAATAATTTTTTAACACCACACCAATCCCGTTCCCATTTCCATATGAAATTATAGAATATATTAAAAAGGGAGAACAGAGAGAGAGAAGTTTTATAACAAATAAATTAGTCAAAAATCTTCCATTCAAAATTTTTGTGAATGTCACAAACATTATCTAATACATTATTAAACTTAGATATTCCCCTCAAAATTGGAAAACAACTGTCATTATACCCACTCAAACCTGGAAAAGACTTAACCCTTCCTGAAAATTACAGACATATTTCACTACTCCCTATTTTAAGCAAATTAGCTGAAAAAATAGTTTTCATCAGACTTAATACCCACCTCGATTTTAAAAATATCATCAACCCTGAACAGCATGGTTTCCGCCCCAAATGGTCCATAGCACACCAACTGCTCTAAGTTGTCAAATACATCAAGTCAGATCTCGATTAAAAAAAATCAACAGAAAGCAGTTTTTCAGATATTCAAAAAAGTTTTCGACTGTGTCTGGCATTTAGGCCTCATCTATAAACTTATTAAATTTAACACTCCCTTTAAATTAATCATCTAAACTCTTATCTTGAAAATCGAAATATGTGACAGTTAAAATTGAGGATACTTATTCTGAAAATAGAAATATCCTTGCAGGTGTGCCACAAGGTAGGCTTATCTCCCCAATAATAATTCGCTTTATTAGTAAATGGTAATAAAAATTCCAGAAAATATAATACTATCCTATGCGTGTATGCCGATAACACTGCGATTCTCACACTCCCCGAAAATAAAAACGCAGTAGTACACGCGCACGAGAAGACTACAATCAGCCCTCGAAAACTGGTTTATCTACTGGTAAATAGTTTTAAATGTAGGAAAAATTGAAGCGGTTCTCTTCACCAACAAAAGGAAAAACCTGGATCCAAATATTTATCTCCATGAAAATAAAATACCTACTCTACTTTCCAGCAAGTCAGTTAAAATCACCTCCCCCCCCCTAACTGTGATTAACCTCCAACGCAACTCATGAGACCCATCTTTAACTAAAGTGTCTCCAAAAATTTTTCTCTCTCAAAATTTTCTCAAACATTTATAATGTTTTAAAGTGATACCTAAATACCACTATTTATTCTATCTTCCAGGCAAACGTAGAAATCAACGAAAAGATAGCTCACAAAGTCCATTCTGATAGGAACTCAAGTGTCTTCCTCGTCACTCGAAAAGGCTCAAAATTACGAGGTCCATCACTAATAGCCCTCCCGAGTTGCCTTCTCTCTAGTTTGTGCGACGCTGATAAAACCAAACCGATCCAATCCATTCCGATAGGAAGTCAGAGCCCATTCGAGCTAAGCACTCCAGAAAACTTCGTCCCATTCGTACTTAGCAGTGTTATGTTACTTTTTTGTAAGAATATAATTATAATATTGAACCATTCACTCATACAAAATACATTGAGTATTAATAAATAAATTTATTAATCTATTATATCCAAAAATAACTCTTACAATTGAGTTTATTATTATGTATAATTATTTGTTTGAGAATTAATGAACTATTAAAAAAGAGTGAGAGAATTCCTTTTTATTTCATTCTTAGTCAGCCGTTACATTGTTGCAGTAATTTAATTATCGTGTTCACATGTCTTCCGACAAAGTTTAAGCTATTTTTGGTTGATTTAAAATAAATAATTATCGTTTCCGAAACTACCTATTCTTCAAGGAAATGTGTTTTTCGTGCTTTTTTTTTTACACTGACCTATTTTAATTCGAACTAAAATTTATTCAATTGTTCATAAAAAAAAAAAAAAGAGGATACAAAAACACCATTATGCATTCTTATTTCGTTTTACCTTTAAAGCTCATAGAAAAATAAAAATGGTTAATTGAATGTATGAGAATGTGTACTACTGATGTCTTAAAAATATATGTTTAAAAAAAAAAAGGTTTTGATGTATACAGATTCTGTGTGAAGTTTAAAGTTGATCTACATTTATAATATATATTCCAACTTTTTTTTTTATTATTTCATTGAATATTTTTTAAAATTTCTGCAAAAGAAAAGAGAGACAAAGACTGAAAATGTCTAGAATTTATTACGAGGGGTATCATAAAAATTTAATTATTACTAAAAAATAAGAGCAATATATTTGGATAAAATTTATTCTGCATATGAATTGATTCTTATGTATATAATGGTGTAAATTATAAGTAAATGAAACATAATTTGAAGGTAAATTAGCTCAAAAGTAACTTTATATCAATAAATTTTCTTTGCTTATAATCCATAAGAAAAATATTTAGTACATTGTGCTATAAAAAACCATTTCCGATAAACAAATAAAATGGTTTATTCTTCTTTGGTAACGGTAACGGCTAAAATTACGAGGTACCTATTTTAAAAATTAAAAACTTACCCTCTCATCATAATTTATAATTAAAGAGCATAATTAGTTAAAGTTTATCAGAATTGTAAAAAGCTATCATAATTAGGATCAAGGCAACAAACGCCTGGGCGTTCGGCAGAGTGAGGAACTGCCGAAACAAAGTTGGAAAGTAAAGTTACGAAAGCGCGCATTGCTTTTGGATGCTGTAGCCGTAAGCTAAGAAGCATATATAGCAATGGGCGGAGAGCAGATTAAGGGGTGGGACATCAGTTCGAAGACGAAAGCGACTTCGAGAAAGCTGTTGTCCGCGGGATTTTGAGAGGTTATAAAAAGAAAAATTAAACTATTGAATTAAAAAGAGATGCCGTTCCGAAACCAATTTAAAGGAAAATTTAGCTATTTAAAATTAAGGGAGATTTTAAACGCGAGGAGAATGAGTCGAAAAGTAAGAATTGAGCAATTTGGAACTATGCTCCAATAGCGACGCCTGGTAGAGAAAACAGTTATTACCTTAGAAAGGTGATGATTTTAGTTGTTTACAATTGGAAAAGTGTTTAAATTTTCGAGTTTTCGAAAAATTTAAAATTTTGAAAGTGATCGACAGTATTACGCGAGGTCCATTTTGACCATGGGACATTGCCGCTTATCGATGTGAAGTCCTGAATTTTGAAAATTAAGCAGGATTTCACTAATGAATTGCTTTAATGCGCTCGCAGTCTTTTTAGGACTGGAAAGTGAACATAGGAGTGTTCGAGCGCTGCTCTGGGTCTTTTCTGCGAAGATGCAATGCTTGCATCATACGCAGGGAGCTGTTGAAGCGATTCATTAGGTATTTGAGGGATCCTATTAAAGAAATTAAAAGATTGTTTTTTGATGAACTCTAGAATTGGTTCAATTTTAAGGTCGTTATGCAGGACTTCGTTCCGAACAAACCAGGGAGCATTTAACATTTTCCTAAGGTGGATGTTTTGAAAGACGTGCAGTCGTTTCAGATGGGTGGTCGCCGCAGACGCCCAAATAGGCGACGCATACAACATGATTGGTCTTAAGATCGACTTGTAGAGCAAAATTTTGTGCCTGATCGCCAGCTTGCTCTTACGAGAAATCAAGCGTGTGAGCAATCTGCTCATTCCGATAGCCTTTTGATAGGTTTTTCGGATATGGTGGGAAAATGTTAATTTTGCGTCTAAAACCAACCCTAGGTACTTGTATTCAGTAACCCAGGGGACAGGTTGATCGAAAATGGTGACTGCTGGCAAATTGCCAATGCACCGTTTTTTCGTAAAGAGGAGGCAAGAGCTTTTGGATGCATTAACTTTAATTTTCCAGTTAATGAGCCAGAGCTGTAAACGAGATATGTACCTCTGCAATTTTTCAATAATTTTCCGATTGCAGATGTCTTGGGACATAATGGCAGTGTCATCGGCGTACATCGCCAAATGAATGTTGGAAGCCTTCGGGATGTCATTTACGTACAAAGAAAAAATTCTTGGACTTAAAATCGATCCCTGGGGGACTCCACTTAGGATTGGACGGGGGGAGGAGACTGCATTTTCAACTCGAACCCGAAAACTACGAGAGTCAAGGAACGAGTGAATAATTTTGATAAGTTGGTCCGAAATTCCAAGTCGCATCATCTTGGAAATAAGCCCATCGTGCCAAATTTTATCAAAAGCTTTGGCAATATCGATAAAAAGCATACCCGTGGCCTTATTATTGGAAAAGCCGTGCTGGACCGTCTCAGTAACTCTAAGTAACTGTGTTACTGTAGAGCACTTTGGAACAAAACCATGCTGCTCTGGAATAACAATATTCCTGGAATTGCAGAACTGGTCCAGGCGATTCAAAATAACAAATTCGTATGCTTTGCTCAGCGAGCTGAGTAACGATATGGGGCGATAATTTTGAGGTTTAGAATCATCCGAATCAGACTTGAGAATGGGGACCACCACGGCGATCTTCCAAGCCTTAGGGAAGTAGCAGTTTTCCATAAGAAAATTAAAGAGCAGCGTGAATAAGAAAATAAATTTAAGAGGTAGGTTTTTAAGGATGCGGTTTGAAATTAAATCCAATCCCGGAGCCTTTTTAATTTTGGTTTTATGAATAAAGTCCAAAATTTCGCTAGCCTGGACTGGTTCCAGGTCTAGGCATGTGGGGGAGGCCAAAAACCTTTGGACTTCAAGTTTAGTGTGAGCTGAGAATCTGGGATTCTCGTCTTCATTTGGTTCGAATTGTTTTTGAAGGCTATCAGCTATAACTTCCGCCTTTTCAATAGGAGCTACAGCAACACTGCCAAGGGCACCCTTCAGGGGCGGAATGGTGTGAAAAGGCTTTTTGAGTCGGGAGGTTTCCCTCCAAAGGGTGTTTGAGTCAGGCGAGAGGCCTTCAATGTGTTTTTCCCATCTGGATTGGGAAAAGTGTTGAATATCTCGTTTGATCTCATTACTGAGTGCACGGAGTTCAGATTTAAGAGCCGGATTCCTACATCTTTGCCAGACTCTCCGTACATAATTTTTGTGACGAATTTTATTTCTGATTTCTATAGGGAGTCTCAGAGGAGGTGGTTTAAATTTTGGTTTTGAGGCCGTCACAAGTGCCTCAGAAATAATTTCACCAATTTTGTCGATAGATTTTTCAATATCTTCATTGCTGGAGGTTTCAGGAATGGGGAGGGGTTTTGAATTTAAAATAAATTTAAAATTCTCCCAATTGGTAGAGAGTTGCTCTGGTAATTTCAAAAATGCAGAGTTTGTATTAAGAGTCAAAATGACCGGTAAATGATCTGAACTCAGATCATTAATGACTCTTATATCATAATTGAAGGGAATATTTTTGAGGATTGCAAGATCAATAATAGAATCCCTAGCCCCCGGCCGGGACCTAGGGTTTATGTGCGTAGGGGTGTACGGTGCAACAACCCTAGCACCAGGAGTTCTGCTTATAACATTTTTGGGGGATCCTTCAGTTTACGGGGTTGAAGATTTTTCCCAGCCAAATCCTAATTTCTAGTTAAAGGCTGATCGCCAAGGCGTTGTCCTTGGGAGAAACCAGTTTGTAGCAACCGTGCGCAAGACGATCCGCGGGGAAAACTCTCTGCGTAGTAATACACTGTTTTTCTGGATGTTTACCATTTTTCAAACGGTCTTGTTTTCTGAAAAGCGTTGTCGTCTAAACTGCGCTCCAGCCATCTTCTTGCTATTAAAATGAACCATTGAAAAATATTTTTAAGAAAACGCTTACCTATTTGAAGAAGTAAATTAATTATGTAATAAAAGTAAATAGATCGCGCTCCAGCTATCTTCTTGCTGCTTACCTGAGTTTTGTTTGATATTTTAAATGAACCGAATTTTTTTTTTTTTTTAAAGAAATGCTTACCAATTTGAAGAAGTATATTGAAGTTGTGTAGTAAATAGCGAATCGAAATTAAAGTAATTAAAATTGTAAAAAAAAAAATTGTGTGATTTTCAATACCGTAAGTACTAGAATAAGTAATTTTTATCCTTTAACATTGAAAAACAAAATAAATAAAGAAAGCTTTTCTATCAAAATTTATATCAGATATATTATTTCTCGTTATAAGCTCTCCAAAAAAATGAAAGTAATGATTTCAATAACCTAAAATTCGATTAAAAATTTTCGTAGCTTTTGCAATGAAAATCTATAAATTCAATAATCATGAAATGTTATCGTACGGTAATTTTTCATTTTCGGAACGAAAATGCTAAAATTGACAGCAAATTTCTGAATCTTAAAAAGGACAGAGAAATATTTTAATATGCCAAAAAAAATGTAATAAAAAGTGCACGCAAAATACTAAGTATTTAGTAAAAATATGCATTGTAGCATATTAATTATCAGAATAACTTTTAGAAACATTTTATGGATGAAATATTTTATAAACGTACCATAAAAGAATAAGCAAAAAGTGAACTGGACTTGACAATGCTCTGAAAGATAACAATGTGAGAGTTACATTAGATGAAACTTGCCTCCAGAATATTGTATGATTTGAATCAAAGGGAACACTTTCTTCTGTATATTGGAACAGTAAAATATTAAGAATTTAGATGCATGAAAAAATGAATAATTATAAGTAATGGACATATTCCAGATCAGTATAAAGTCGAATATATAAGTTATTTCTATGATTTTCCAAATGCATGCAAAGTACTTATTTCTGTCTAATTTAAAATAATCACTCTTTTTATTATAAGAAACAATAAATTTAAACTTTCATACATTTATATATACATAAAACGCTTTTTTTAAAAATAATAATAATAATGTTCAAAATTTCTAGGCAATTTTTTCTTCATAAATATTATTACAAATCATTCTTCAATAGAAATTAATTTATGAAATTTTATTAACAATGGCATTTTTTTTACTAAATTCCATTTGAAAAGCAAAGCATTCTTAATAAGTCTACCTGAGGAATAAAGAATTTATTATTTATGGTTTTTTATTCTATAAAAACCTCCCTCTTTCTTCCTCCTTAATTTTGCTTCTAAGTATAATAAGTAAAGTATTCGACATTAATAAAACAAATGAATCAAATGTATAAAAAAGGTAAAAGTTTTCAGGAGAAATTATTATTAACTTATTGCTAAGAGTTTGAATATTCTTAAGAAATAAGGGATAATTTCTACTAAAATAAATAATCAAATTTATACTTATATAAGATCACAAAATTTTTTTCGCACAGGTGATAATTTGTAAAAAAAAAAAAAAAATTCTTCTCTGTCTTAACTGTCCACACACACATTTAAAGAAAGTTTTGTCTACATATTTATAAACATTTATTATTAGTTATCATAAAATAGAATAAATAAGAATATATCATTAACTTACTATTAAATAACAGCAAAACAAGAATGCATTCTAAAATCTATTGGTAAATATATATAGATACATTTTATTAAGAATACACATTAAATATTTTTAAGATAATATTTACCAAGTGATACAAAAACATACTAGATAATTTAAATTTTTTTTTCATCAATTTCAATTACGCTATTAAGGCGGGAAACGAAGAAATTTTAATGGTAACTAAAATATTTGAGAATCTATAAGAAAGATAAAAAGTTCCAAGAAGCTATATTTTACATCTTTACTAGTTATCAACAAACATTCAATATAACCATCACTCAAATTGGCAATGCCGAGTCAGATTCGGTACTCCCTCTGACAAGAAGAAAAGATTCCCCCGATTGTGATTGACTGATACATTAGAAACACAGACCTTCGAATCTCCAAATCGACACTCATATTGCTTTCCAGACGCTCCTACGAACTAACTACAGAAATCCTCTTATCCAAGCCTAGCCTATTTTTGCGCACAGCAATGGAATCCACGCTTTCTCTCTCAATCCTGTGAAAATTACTTTCATTGAATCCCACTAGAACCAAGAGCATTTTAACTACCGATACCCTTTTAATTTTTCTCCCTTAAAAAGAAGAGAGCTAACAAAAAATAACTTTCCATTTTCGTTTCAATCGCACTTCCCTTTAAAATCCCTTGCTCCCGTCAAAGGGGGAAAGCTAATATATGATCTAAAAGGGGCCGCAACAGACTGACCACACATTTTGAGGGAAGTGGTATCCTTGGTCTGCTTTCATTTAACATTTTTTGGCGCCGTCCAGACACAGTGCAGCGGAAGTTTACAGGGGAAGAATCAGCTTGAAGGCTTTTAGAAAATGCTGTTCCTTGGGGCGGGGTCAGAAAGCCAATCTCTTTCAGAAAAGACATGCCTTCGGCAAAAGGGGGGGGGGGGAATAGAATGACCAGATGGAAATATTTCAAAAGTTCTTAACTTTCTTTATTTTTACACCCTATCTCCCTGGAAATCTATTAAGAATCTGAATTTTGGGTCATATATTTGCCCAGAAGTAAATTAAAATTAATAATATGTAATATTAAAAATGATAATAACTTAAATATACAAAGATATAATTGAAGGAACTTTATAGGAATTCCTCTAACAAAATCAATCGACAATGAATGTAATCTTCAATAAGGTCACCCCCTCCCTCTTCTTGGTATCTCATATTCTTTTTTAAAATTAAGCTAAAGCTCTTAAAATCGTAAGTATTAAAAAAACAACAACACTGCCAGTAAATCTTATCATTAGTTTTTCTTTTATATTGGCGAAAACAGTTTGATGAACGAAACTGATATCTAAGCTCAACAAATGGAGGACTTAGTATTAAAAATGCCATTGTTTGTGCAATTGATTGATAACTGAGTGAAAATATGCAAAATGATATTTTTAAAAATCACTTCTGTAAAAGACGCAAAAATATAACATTAATATTGGTTGATATCGTACAAATAGTAGCTTGTTTATTTTTAATTGTTATTTTTATCTAATGTTTAATGTATGTATTTTTTCGGAAAAGAAGTGAAAAAAGCTTCTATAAGCACTTTTTATTCTAGCTACGATACTCAGGTAAAAAGAATTTTGGTTTGGTTTTATTACCATCGCTCTAGAAGCAACACGAGGGCTATTTGCGATTTACCCCGATCAAGTGACGAGAACGACACCTGAGCTGGCAACCCACTCTCCTAACTTCCACACCACGCCAACGTGAAGACATTGAACCCCCCTAAGATTTAACGTGTGTTAGCCCCGGCTACACGGCGGGTCTTTAGAAGTATCAAGGCTTCAACCAGCATCTGGACGAAAACTGTCATCCATGACCACTAGGCTATTGCGGCCACATGTTTCCACCGAGTAACTTTTTTTAATGATTAAAGAAGTGGAAGTAAAGATAATTACAAATTACATGTTTTATACAAATTGCTTATTTATTATTCCCAGTTTTAGCAGCTAAGATGGAATAAAATTTAGTTTTTTTCCCCTAAAAAAACAATCCTCGACCTCAAGTATACAGAAGCGAAAGAAAAAATCACATTTGTTTATTAAATAATCCTACTTTCGATAAAATTTAAAGCTATTTACAGATTTTCTAAAAGTATTTTATTTAGGTTCTTAAATGCCTATTTAGCATTAAAAGAAAATCACACCTTTGAAAATCTTAGAAAACCTGATTACAAAACACAATGTAAATCAAATATATCATTTCTTTTATCAGACTCTGGAGAAACTGTGCATTAATCGTGTTGGTAAGAGAATATTTTAAGGAAGAAAACTGAGAAAATCTAGAGAAACAAAAGTGTAGGAAATTTTTTTTAAATTTTAATTATATCACACTTTTAACTTTAATTACATCACATTTCTGCAACACTTTCTGAAGCATTAAAAACTGTAAAAAAAAGCAGGAAGTAAGTTATATTTATGAGAACATACTTTTTAAATTAATATAAGTGTTTAATTGTAATTGCGCTTTGCTTCATCAATCTACTTTTTAAGGATATGACTTTAGAAAAATCAGCCTCTTTCTGTCTTAAAATTGTACATTTCGAGTATGCTATTTCCTCTTCAAAAGTAAACTAAGTTTGGGTATAATTTATTATTTTTCGTGAATGTTTTTTTTTAAAACAGCTGTGATTTCCCTGGTTGTTATCTATTTCGTTCCATTTGTCAACCATTTAGGGGTGGGGATATTTTTGCATTTGGAAAACTTATAAGATGCTTGAAGGTGTTTGTCTTAGCTATCATAATTTTTTTTTAAAAAAATATTTAATATTCCTTAACTGTACCATTTTCATTTTACCAGTTCCGAATTGAATTTTACCAGTTCCGATTCCTATGGGATATAAGAATATTAACCCTTTCGCTACCGGAGGGAGAAAAAAGAAGTACTTATTTTGCTGTATGGTATATTTATAAAAAAAAAAATTCAATGCATAGTACAACGTCACATGTCTTGCACACATATTTTGACACTTTACGCAAGATATTGAGCATAGGGCACATCTTAATTCTTTTCTTTTTTTTTTTTACTTTAATATCTATGTACAGATTTGGATTATTTTCGCTAACATTACTGTCAGATTCATTCGTTATTTCGCACAGTATCAGATAAATACTTTCTTTTCGTCATGACTGTTGCTACAAATAAAAACAGACCCAATGAAAAAAAACAGCTGATAACATCTACTACCAAAAGCCCTAACCCCCATAAAGGGCCATAAATTCTCCTTCGAACTTCTAAGAAGCAAGCAAGAAAGAAAAAAAAA
>BMAW01121286.1:0-51700 GCA_019974015.1 Nephila pilipes | reverse complement strand
TCTTAAATTTAAAAAATTTCTGATTTCATGCTAAAATAGAATTAATAAAAAAATACAGTTCCATCTTAGTATATCCATTCAATAGGAATCAAAATTTAAGTCAGTTAGTTTAATTTTAACACGAAATATAAATTATCATATCTAAACGGTATCAACTACAAAATTACTACCAAACAAATATAGTTATGTAAACATTGAATAATAATGTTGTTTATTTTAATAAATTACCTTAAAGCATCTTCATAAATAAATTACGGTAATCTTTCTGTTGACAGATGCTAAGCAATAACTCGTATCTCTCAGACAATCCCTTTTTTTAAATCCCTAAATATTAGAAAGGGACAAAGCCTTTTCCATTCTAATATTCACCCCACGGTTGTATCATTACCACATTTTTCCTTTGACTATCCTATTGACAGAAAAGATACAGAGATAATTTAATGCCACTTTCAGTTATAATTCAAATAAAAAAGAGAGTCAATTTTTATGGTTAAGGATTGACTTTAAATTAATGTGAATCCGTGAAATAAATAAACATTCCAGTAGTTATGTAATGGAAGAATTTTTCATGCATAATTAACATTGCTCAATAGCTGTGTGTGTTTAAAATAAAACTTAACAGTCCAACAAAGCAGCGGAATTTTAAAATTTAAGACCCACGACGGCGGAATAAAATGTAGTAATATTTGCCAGAGCTGTACATAGTAAAAAAGTGGTCTTCATGAGCAGAGGGGAGGAAGACGAAAATGTCGAAATATCATTCACTGATTGTGTATTTAAAAGTTTGTACACAACCCACTAAGAAATATGTTTTTCTTGTACTTTCTTTTTCAAAAAGGGAAACAAAGTTAATTCCGTAAACTACAGGAATACAGTGACGTTAGGATTAATAAAACTCTAGAGCGGAAAAAAATAGGAATTGATTGTTATTGAGCGATATTTAGCAAATTAGATAAATATTAGCTAAATAGCGTACAAGGAAAAAAATAGTTTTCTTAAAAAAGCTCGGATTTCTTCTCTGAGAATACAGGAATAGCAATACCTCGAACATTCATTCGGAACTAGTTATTTGGTAAAGTATATCAAAATTCTCTTACGAATTTAGTAATAAAAATCTAATAGAAATTGTATTCTGTTAATCTTATTTTATTCTAGTTCTAAAATTCGAAATAAATGCTTCAAGGTACACACCATCAACACTCTGCAGTTTCAACGAAACAAATTTCCTGCGTTCTCATATTTGAGCTTCGCTTCCTTTCCTCCCATTGTTCCGTTCATGTAGATGACATTGCAAGAACATCGTCAAATCATGATTTAAGGAAATAATTCATGCATTTTTTAAACCCTTTTTCGTTATTACTTTTTTTTTTTTTTTTTTTTTTTTAATTTATTTATTTTCGAAATGCTGAAGATTGATTTACCCACTTTCCAGTCCATAATATCTTTTATAATTTACATTTTCTTTAATTTATATCCATATTTTTTTATGTTTTGACATATTGACTTTATGTGGGGCTCTTCAATTGAACGTAGTCCTTAATTGCTGTTCATAAAGCTTTTTCTTAAAAATATCTCACAAATATATACAACATTTTACTAATTAAATTTACTATTTTATCATATAAGCAACTGATAAAATGAGATAGAAAACATTTGAGTTTGAAGGGCTGAATGAACGATAATGTTTTCTTATAACTCTTCTAGGAAATATTCATATGAAAGTGGTAAGAGACAGATCAAATTCTTTAAATTTCTTGAATTTATAAAAAAAAAAAAAAAAAAATATGCAACTGCAAAAATGTCTCGATCGTCCTAGAAACACTCGAGTGATTTTACTTAAAAATTAATTCAAGGCTTGTATTTGATAATTAAATGTTTTTGTTTCACTTATCAGATAAAATTCAGTGTTTCAGTAACCAAGCCCCTCTCTCTGTTGGCGAAGAAAGGAATGTTTGTGCACAGATGGCGAAAGTACTAAACTTGCAGAACAACCCCATATTCAAGCAACCCCACCGTGAGTCTCACACGTGTTTCCCAATAACAATCTGCTGATTTATGACACTAAAGACGCCATAGTTTCGTCATCCTAAAAAGAACGTGGAAGGTTTATTAAACACATTTTCAACAAAATAGAGAACAATTGTACATAATTTTAAATAACTGAAATTAATAATATTTTTTCTGAGCGTATTGCATTTTTATTGTGAATGTGAGCCGTTTTATTTGTGAAGTACAAGAACATGAATATGTTATTCTTTATTCAATGTTCCAAAGTATCATTTTTTCAATATTTTTTTTTTGCAAATTATCCTTTTTTAAAATTATTTAAAATGTCTGTGTGAAAACGAAATAAATTTGAAGCCATTATTTTAGTTATTTGATAGAAAAATTTTCCAATATCTCTATACTACCGCTAACCTAAATTAAGAAAATTAAATCATTGTTTTCGCTATTTGATAGAAGAATGCTTCAATACCTCTATGCTACCGCAATCCAAAATTAAGATTTAAATATTATTTAAGGAACAAGAAGATAAAAAAAAAATGTGATAATCTGTCATTCTATTAAAAAGTAGCGTATATTGCAAAAATTAATTTACTTGACACATATCACAAACGCAGTGCTAAACAAACGAGTACAAGACTTGTTTACATGGGTCAGTAGCTCGAGATATAGATATCATGGCATTATGACAGAATTTAGTCCAACAAAACATCGAATGATTTCCCGAACTGCACATGCGCCTCCACTACACTCCCTCCAAAACACTCTCCCTTGCGAATATAAGTCGATTCCCCCCCACATGTTGCAGAAAGTGTGGACCTGTGAGGAATGTCACTAACAAAAGCTACTATCAACTTATCAACCCGCATTTCAGGGTTTCAAAATCTCCCTTTTTCTTTGGAACCACGTGAAGGAAGTGGAGCCGTTTCTCGACTTCTGCACTGGTAAGTTACAGGTTGTTTTCTTATTCCTATTTATGATGCATGAATTATTACATCTCACCGTAAAAATTGATTTTATACATATTGAGATAAATATTAAAATACGATCTCACAGTACAAGTTTTTTTTAAACCATTTGTGATTCTTCAGTAAGTAGTATTTACCAATTTGCTTTCAAGAAATTTAAAATAATTTCAATAAAAATTAGAAGAGTAGAAACTTTTCTGTTTGTTACTGTGCATTTTTTTATCGAATTATAATTTTTTCATTTTGATTACGTTAAGCAGTATTTCTGTTGCAAGTATGCTTGCCTTATCAAGAAGGTCATTGGACAAGAACGCTTATCCTTCTGACAGAATAGTTGAAAACATTTTAAAAAATTGTTTGAAAATTACCAGAATTTTCTTTTAAAAATAATCCGGTTCAATTTTCAAACCAAACTAGTATTCCATTAAATTACCGGGAATTCTTTAGGTCGAGTTTAAAAAAAAATTTACTTTAATAAGGAAGTTCTTGCTTAGGTATAGCTATCGTCACTGGACCCAGTTTTAAATTTTTATGTTATTTTTAATTGGTAGAAATGCAGAAACATATGTAAGAATAATTCGAGATAAAAATTAACGTTTTTAAAAACAACGTTTTTATATTATGACAAAGTATATTAATTATTATACATTAAAATCAAAACAAGCACGTGATAAACACATAAAAAATTTAATTATAATTTCAATTTAATCAATCATTTATTGAATATTTTTTACTGAAAAATTTTACAACACATACAAGCCTTTCCTTCTTAGTTTCCAAATATTTTTGGATTACCAGATCTAACCGCGTGGAGGTGAGGTGAGGCTAATTTGAGTATGATTGGCAAAGTGCAGATAAATCTGCATGTATTAGGCGTCATAATCTTCTAGACCCAAAAACGTGGACAAAACACAAACGAACTTTATTACTTTGTAAGGAACACGATAACATTGCACAAAAATAAGAATAAATTTTTTTAAAAAATATTCTGAAATTATTTTAACCGACAAATATTTATTATATAGTGCCTTATTAATATTTTCATAATATTTTTCTCATATATAATGCACCACATCCTTCATCAAGCTATCTCATAATTAAGCAATGGATATAATAAATTCTTTTTCAGATTAAACTATTTTTACCAATTTGCGTGGACTAAAAAATTACGAATGGAGCAAATAAAAGTTATGTATCTAATAATTTTTACTAATTCATGATTTCTAGTCGACATACCAATCATTTAAATTTTACTTTCTTAATACTTCTCAAATGCTGTACATCAAATTCTCGAAAACATAATTTTTAACTTAAAAATTTACTGCAAAAGAGACATTTGCGAGCGTATTAAAAAAAATCATAATATAAAATCAAAACATGCATTTGAAAATTTCTAAGTCATTCTATTAAAAATGGGGAAAAGAATTCAGAAAAAATTATTGTGATATGACATGGCTCCAAATTTTGGAATATTTCTTGCGAATGAATACTCACTAAAAGTCAACAACCCTTACTATCTCCCCTTTGAAGGTAGAAAATTTTTACGATACCTCATGTTGAATTCCCGTTTTTCCCAGAGGGGGAAAGAGAATTTTTCGTCAGTCCTAAAAATGCCGAGTTGAAGGTATATTTTTACTTATTAAAATTATTGAATATTATTTAAAATTTGTCGCAAATGTCTAAATATTGCATTGTTAGACGAGTAAAAACGATTCCCAAAGTTTCAGAGTTCTAGTTTGATGGGAAGTTCGTTAAATTAACGATCGAAAATTTGATGACACACACACACCAAGTGAAATTTAAAAAAAAACGTTGTAAAATGTTGAACACTGTGTAGATTTATTTCCTTAATTTTTTTTTCTGTACCAAAATTATTTTGGAAAAAAAAAATATGTGTGAGAATTATGCGTAGCATATAATAATTCTACAAAATTATAAACTAAAATACATATGTATAAATAATTTAAAATATGCAAGCATATAAATATGAAATAAATATATTTTTTAAGAAAAACTCTTACATTATTTCTGATATTTATATGGAACTAAAAAAAATTTATATACAGCTAAGTTTACGATATTCGAATAAAGTATACTTGTATTAAAATCTTTCCAAACCAGTAAAGTTTGTGCTCTAATTTCTTCTACTGATTGTTACAACATATATGTTTTTAATCGGTTTTTTAGAGAAAGTAAACCATATATATATATATATAAGACTTAAAGATTTTGGAAACAAATTCTTACGTAATAAATGGAATTTTACGTTTTTCTCTCGAAAGATAATCTGCTTAATAATATGCATTTAAAATGAGATTTTTCTTCTGCTAATTTGGATTGCAATTGATTTTCTCAATATTTTGCATTTCAATAATGAAAAGAAGGGGAATGAATTTATTATCCATATACGTTTTATCAAATAACATAAATTTTAGTTTGTACTTCCAAATATATAATAGATATTTAAAATTATTTTGTTCAGTCATACATTATAAACTTCAGAACGTTAAGTATACGTTATTTCATAAATTGTTTGCTATAGCATGAGCGATTGATTTCATTTCACAAATTATAAGACCGTTTATCAACGTCGCACTGAGAAGCAATACACGAACTATCAGCCTGGAAAACTAAATTATAAGAATTCAGTTTAAACAATTAAACCCTATTTAGGACACCCCGGTAGAAGACACCCACAGCGAAACCAGCAATTTGCGAAAGATCTCACTCTCTCTCTTGAATATTGATTAAGTAACGAGGGCTTACCGGGGTTGGCACCTCCCTCTCCAAACTTCAACACTACCCCCCGCGAGAGGACTTGGGATTTCTAAGAGATTCAACTTGCAAAAACTTAAATACACGTCCCGCACATTTTTCTAATGAAATTGGTCACTAAGCAATTTCAATCAAATATTTTTATCAGCATTTTTTGAACACACTCTGTTTCTAGTTTTATCAATTAATGGTACAGTTTTGGTAGCAAAAATTTCATTGTATTCATTCACATGATTGTACCATTGAATTAGTTTCAAAATTAGCGTTTCTTTCTGTTTTCCAATCGGTGTTAACAACTGACCAGATTAAGCAAAAAAAATTTCAATGTATTTGTGATATCAGGCTATATTAATATTTCTTATTGAAAGCCCAACATTTTTAGTATTGTTAGCAACAAAGTGTAAAATGAAATCGGTCTATTTTTGTTGCCCAATTCTTTTCTTTCCTATTTTTAATGACCTTAATTATCGTTGCCAGTCACGCTGTGGCGGCAATTAAATGTCATGTAACAGTGTGAAATTTTGAGGGAAAAACTCAGATGTTCATGTTAGAACAGTGAATATATATATATATGTAGCTAACTTTGCACTGTTATTATATATACATATATAAAAATTCCTTCAAATTGAAATATTTTAATTTGACAAATAAGCATGCTTATTTCTTCAATCAATGAATACAACATATTTATAAGTTGTATTCATTGAGAACGTTAGAAAACTGTAAAAGGATAAGGTTTTACATAATCAGAACACAAACTGTTAAATAGAGGGAATTTTTTTTTCTTTATATTTCCCACTAAAAACAGCCCGAAATTTGTAAAAAAATATGATATAAAAATAAAAAAAAAACGTTTATTGATTCGGATTGCAATTACCCTTCCATTACTTTGTAATTCACTAATGAAAAGAAAAATAAAGGGGAAATTGATTTCATAATGCATTGACATTTCAATAAATTGTATAAATTTTTGTTTATACTACTAAATACATAACACAGAAATCTAAGGTTAATCAATTCAGTCATACATTAGTAATTAGAGACATGAAATAAAAATTATCGCAATAAGTATTTGAAATACCGTAAGCGCCTTGATTTAATTTCATTAACTATAAAATGTTATCATATAAATCTCGAATCTGACCTCCTAAAAGAAAGTGATGTCCTCCAAAATCACTACATTACTTAGAATTACAGAAAATGCTCAACAAATTTATTCTTTCTTCAGCTGATCTTTTTTTGAATTATGTAAGGAAAAAGTGGAATGAAAAAGAAACTACATTGCTATTTGAAATAAGAGATGATTTCCCCCTTTTCTGATCAGCACTTTCCTCAGTGTTCGTTAATTACGAGTGTTGAATACAATTTATTTGTCACAAAAACTTTCTACTTCACAGGCAAATTTTTTAAAAAGACAGCAATAGGCGTATAACATCAAAATGATAATTCCAACGTTTTATTACGGACCAGTGTCAGAAATGTTAGTTAATAATGTCCACAATAGCAAGGCTCGGAACAAATCACTACCAGGGCTTGAACATTCATTTTGAAAACACAAGAAACTATATCAATTGCAGAAATAGCCTGGATATTCAGTTGACATTTGAGGTCCAACCGCTTAACTAAGCCTTTTGAAACTTGATTTTGCTCTTCACATCTGTTTACCCCCTGAGGAATTTCTTTACAATCCTAAGGCAGTTACTGTCATTCAAAACTTTCTGACTATACTTAGTCAAGGCCATCTCAAGATAACCTTGACTGAGTATTTTCCATAGACACGATAACTACATCGCATAAGTGGCATCGAGTTGCTGACCATCGATCACTCCCTGAGCTGGAAAGTTAAATGACAAGCCATACGGGGCTAAAACTGGTTTAAACACAGCTGTATAAGAATGGAGTGTCTTCTAGCAAAATGTATTTGCGGGCATCCCTGATTTTGCTGAGGCAAGTAATAGTAAATACATTTCCTTTGGAGAGCTAGTCTTTTTTATTCCTGTTTGCTATATTCCCATTGAATCGCGGTTGTTTGCACTAAAAAAAAATCAAAAGCTTAAATAAAGTCACATTCCGAAATCACGGAAAATATTGGAAGTTAAAACAAACACGGAAGAATAAATAATATTCTTTATGTTGGAAGTATTTACATTATTTTCGTTTAAAATTTCCTCATGTCTTGAAATTACCCAATTTCTCCCCAATTCATTCATTGAAATATAATAGAAAATCATAATTGTTTGAAAATTCGTTATTTTATTCAATTTGATACTGAAAGTAATTGTGTAATAAAATCGTAATAATATCCCTGATAAATAAATAATTTCGACTTTTATTTATTAAATCGTTATTCAATCTGCTTACTTTACTCTGTTATGATTTTCCAATACATACATACACGAATATTTTTTTGAGAAAATAGCAAACAACGGAAGAAAATAACACTTTGTATGCCAATGTGAAAGTAACAAAGATGCTCACGCACACTTCCAGTGCTTCTGTTGGATGTTTTATTTCACTCCAGTTTTTCCCGCCTTTATGAAAAATAGCCATTTCAATTGCTTTATTTATTTATTTTTCTAATATTAATTGTCATCTCATATTTAATAATTTACTTTATTTCAAGCAATAATAGAATTCGCCTGTAATTTTGCAATTCAGAAAAACGAACGCATATGTATCTTTGCGTGTATTCGATTTTTTGTTTGCTGAATTTTTAATTAGTTGTTTATTAAAGCTGCACGTAGAAGCAATTTGAGGGTTTAACAGCGATGGACTTCGTAATTATGAACCTCGGTCAAGTGAAGAGGACGACTCTCATGAGGTGGCATCTCCCTCTCCAAACTTTCACACCTCGCCAATGGAGGAACTTGCAGCCTCGATAGATTTAAGGGAATGAGCCCCACTGCACCACGGTCAATCTGTTGAATCAGGATTCAAACCCACAACCTGACGGACGCAATGCAAACTGCGAGATCGCAACCATAATCACGGAATAACCGTGGGCACTGCAGAATCATAAATCCCCCAAACCGTGAAGTATCTCTTAAGTACTCCATAAAGATGCAAATACAATATGGCGAACTGTTTTTAATTTTGTTAAAATGAAAAGTATTCTTCACCTATAATTTGATGGGAAATAATTCAATATAAAAACCAACATTTTTAAAAATAACGTTTTTATATGGTAGCAAAGTATATTAAAGAAAATTATTGAAATATTAGTTAAAACTGTTAGTTATTTTTAACTTTAAAATTTACTTAAAAAGATACATTTGTGAGCATATTAAGAAATTCATAATACTCATAAAATCAAAACATGCATTTGAAAGTTTGTAAGTCATTTTATTAAAAAAAATGGGAACCAGAATTCAGAAAAGGTTTACCCTTGGCGACAAGAATTATTTGGCAGTATTTTGCCAAATGTGGCTACCCTGTTCAGTTTCACTGATTTAACGCTCAGCCAAAAAAAAAAAAAAATCGCCAAGTTTGGTGCCAATTTTTGAAATCGCGCCAAGTGTTTGGGCTAAACTGCATTATTAAAGAAAATATGAGTTAAAACTTGTCGCAAACGTCTAAATATTGCATTGTTAGGCGAGTACGAACGATTCTCAAAATTTCAAAGCTCTAGCTTGATGGGAAGTTGGTTAAATTAACGATCGAAAATTTGATGACACACACACACACCAAGTGAAATTCAGAAAAACGTTTTAAAAAACAGAATACTATCTTTATGAGATCAAACATAACAGTTATTAATTGCTTTACAAAAACGATATATAGAAATTCAACTTTGTGTGTGTATGTCTCGTGATTAGTTATGCAAAAAACACTGTTTTTTATCGCTAAATATTCTTTTTATATAGATCAAATTTCAAAGATTTAACAGATATAATTGTAAGCAGGAACTGTGTTTGGAGGGGTCAAAGGAGCACCCTGAATTTTTTTTGCAAAAAAATTACTTTTTTTTAAATTCAGCTGCCTGAAGAAGGAATTAATATTAGAATAATTATAAACACGCGAAGTGTAGTCTTATCACTAATAATTTCTTTCGTCTTTCTTTCTCATCTTTTTGTTCCACTTCGCTATTTGTAAGAATTTTTATCAGAAATACGTACAAAATGTCATACATCACAGGCACGGTTATTTGATTCGGGTCTGTCGATTAAACTGGGTGAAAAATTATACGAAGAATTCGATTCTTCAAGAGTAACAGGTTAATTGAAAATTCCCCGGCCTACCATAGTAAAACACATTTTTTTTTGGCAAAATTAGTTTTTTTCATTCAACATAATTCCCTTCAAGGGTGATTATAGTGTCACTATAATCACTATTATACACTGATTATAGTGACCCTCCAACTTTTCGATACCATTTTTGTAGTACGATTTGTCCTTTGCTTCAAAATAGGCCTCAGTTTCTATGATCACCTCTTCATTCGACGAAATTTCTTCCCAGCGAGCATTCTTTTGAGATCTGAGAACAGGAAATAGTCGCTGGGGGCCAGATCTGGAGAATACGGTGGATGAGGAAGCAATTCGAAGCCCAATTCATGGATTTTTGCCATCGTTTTCACTGACTTGTGACACGGTGCATTGTCTTGGTGAAGCAGCACTTTCTTTTTCTTCAAATGCGGCCGTTTTTCGGCGATTTCGTCCTTCAAATGGTCTAATAACGTTATGTAGTAGTCGCTGTTGATGGTCCTTCCTTTTTCAAGGTAGTCAATGAAAATTATTCCATGCGCATCCCAAAATACAGACACCATAACCCTTCCAGACGACTGTTGCGTTTTCCCACGCTTTGGAGCGGGTTCATCGTGTGCAGTCCACTCGGAGGACTGTCGATTGGACTTCGGAGTGAAATGATGGAGCCATGTTTCGTCCATTGTCTCATATGGACGCAAGAACTCGGGTTTATTACGCATGATCATCTTCAAACACTGCTCCGAATCATCAACTCGTCGTTGTTTTTGGTCAAAAGTGAGCTCGCGTGGCACCTACTTTGCACAGAGCTTTCTCATACCCAAATATTCGTGAATGATATGATGTACACGTTCAGTTGATATCTTTAGAGCGTCTGCTATTTCATTCAATTTCAATTTACGGTCATTCAAAATCATTTTGTGGATTTTTTTAATGTTTTCGTCGGTAACAACCTGTTTTGGGCGTCCATTGCGTTCACCGTCTTCGGTGCTCATTTCACCACGTCTAAACTTAGCATACCAATCCTTGATGGTTGATTTTCCCGGGGCAGTGTCCGGAAACTCGGCATCAGGCAATGTTTTGCTTCAACTGTATTTTTTCCGTTCAAAAAACAATATTTTATCAACACGCGAAATTCCTTTTTATCGATTTTTTTTCATAATAACAAAATTTGCTTCACTCAGAATGCTATAATTCACAAACTAATGATCCGAAAGCTGTCAAATTTATACACTCATCTTTTGAGGGTTAGGGCTAACTGAAAAACATATGGATTTAATTCTAGTAGCGCCATCTATGTGTCAGGCCGGGGACTTTTCAATTGACCTGTTAAGAATCACTCTTGACATCGTTCGCCATTGAATGAATATGGACATCAGATAAAAACAAAAACTTTTTACGGTGTTTTAAAAAAGAATAATTAAATACATGTCTTGGAGGAAGGGCTTTTTTACAATAAATACCGTGTTTTAAATACTGTAAACGGTGAGTAATTGAGTTGTTTTTAATGCTTAGTTAAAAAAATATTATTTTACACGCGAGCAATCTATATCGGTATTTATTATTTTTATAGAATATATAGTCTTTTCGCTTCCAAACTATACCCATTAGCAAGACCATACATAAAATGCATGTCCGCCTTTTCATAATTCTCTACGTCGAAATGTTTACCGAAATCTACAGCAGAAATGACGATGAGTAAGAAAACTCGCGATTTATTCTTTCCATTGCAGTGCCGTCTAGCGATTCACTCCTTGCACTCCGCCAGTGCATTGCATGGTAAAAATTGTTTGTTCATACGTTTTCTATCACCCCAAAAATTTTTTGCACATGAGCTACAAACACCCTTTTTACGTGACTATGGCACCTGTTATGTGTGTAGAGTATCGCACCGAATTTTGTTATGTTCAAATTTCTTTGTTTTCACAAATGTACAATTTTTCCCTCACATATGTATATATGAATATGTGTGTGTGTGTATTTTCAATACCCCATAATTACTTAAATTGACTGCAATTTGTTCCTATTTTTTTTTCGAAAGAATTGAAATAACGCGCAAATTTTCTCTTTTTTCTTACAGATTTTATTCGATTTATCTGAAGATATTTCCTCTGCTAAGTCTTACCGATATGGTGCTGGATCATTTTCCCGTCCTATCACTTCAGAGGCTTTGTTTAACAAAAATTGCTCTCGGAATCTCCAACAATCCCGAAATGACTGCGATAGAGAAAAAATATGATTTATTGATATATTTTCCACTCAATAAGGGTATTGACAGCTTTTTAGCGTTCCATCAGAGTGACCTTCAGTTTAGCTCATGGGAAGATGAATATCCTTCTCTATTTATGACATCGCCATTTACCAATCACCATTTAAGACAGTGGAATAAACCACACATCTATTATCATAACTTAGATACTACAGATTATTTTGAATTTCCTTGGTGCTTTACATTGCAGCCAAAAAATGATTTGCTTTATGCTGAATGGAATAATTTAATTCTTGAAAAAATATCTTCTCTCTCGATTCCAAAACCGTTTCATAACGAGCTGCTGACTTTAGTTCGTTGTATCAGGTTAGAAATTAAGAAATGGATGTTGAAACACAGTCGAATACTCCGTTGCTCGGAGGAACTGATTAGTTTCCAATGGAAATCAAGCGGGAAAATCAACTACGAAGAAACTGCCAAAGCTTTGATAAGAAATGAGAAACTGGATATAAGAACTCGTTATGCCCTCACGAGCTTTTACTATTTAAAAGACGACGCGTCTTTTCTGTGGAACAAAATGACAAGGGATGAAAAGAAGTTCTTCAGCGATGATCTCACTTCTCTAAGAATTTGGAATCCCAGCTTGGAAAGAATAAGCCCTTTTGAATTTAATAAAATCGCGCGTCTTATAATGTGGTTTGATAACGATATTCGTGGCGATCGCACACCATGGTATTCCGACAATTATTTAGGTTTGCGAACTTTGTTTCCTAAGTTATCCATGGAGAAGAAAATAGAATGGCTGAGATATTCGGTAAAAATGCAAAGTATCGATAACGAGGACTTACTTTTCTGTCTCGCTCACTTAGGGGCGAACGACGAAAAGGAAAACCTTTTTAGAGAATATCCTTGTCAGATACTCGCGTATTTTTTGGATTGGCCTTTGCAAAGTGAGTTCCTAGAGGTCGCAGAAGGTATGTGGTCATTTGTATCTGGAAGAATATTTTTTTTCCTGCTACATTTCATTATCTACGAAAGAATCGTCAAAGAATGGAACGATTACGACTATTTCCATCTTCTCCGGGAATTTTGGCGTCAAAGCCCGATTCATTTAAAAGAATGCATAAAACTGAAGAACATTTATCAAGTTGTGATGCTTGCAATCGATTGTGGTGACACGAGCTCTTTTTATGAGGAAGAAATTGCTAAACTTTGTGCAAATATTGATTATGCGTTCTGTATTCCGTGAACAAAAAAATATTTCTTGAGTTACATAGAATTTCCGCAAACAGACAAAAAATTAAGAGTTTGCAATTTGAAATAGCTATAACGCTAAATGAACTGTTGGAATAACCTGAGAAGTCATAGATAAATATTTATATTAGATTAGTTGTAAATCCCTCTTTTTATCAAATATGAATTTACAATATGTTATTAAGTGTAGTTTTTTTTTGTATTGTAGACCATTTTTTTTCACCTTCATCCTTTTTTAAAAGAAACCATTTTATTTATGTATCAGCAAATGCTTTCTTTAGAGCGTTTCATGTATTGAATAAATGTGTAAATAAAACCATTTTGTCTTCTTATGAATTACTAAGACTGCTTTCAACTAATGCAAAACAATAGACTCCAAGCTTAAACCTCATTTTCATATAACAGATCTATTCCCATATTAACATAATTGCTGTGGATGTAACACATCAAATCATTTATTAGGAATCATTTGTACAATTATGAAATTGGAAAAAAATACGCAGTTATTCGGCGTAATGCTAGCTGAATATTCTATGTTAATGAGTATAGAGGATGAGAAGTATTCAAACACATTTTGTGCAGGAAAAAATTGATTGATATTCAAGCATAATTCAATAGTTTATAAATATATAATACTTTTCAATATCATTGCCCCAATACAGTTTTGTTTTGGAAATATATATTAAAGTCTAATAAATGGTACAATTTTTGAACGTTTAGTGTGTGTCTATAAAAATTTATCTAACAGTAATGGTAAATTTTATTTTAATTATGTTATTCTGTTGACATTTTAGGGAAATTGGGGTTATTTGAAAAAATATTTATAAAAATTACATTCATTTCAGTGATGAGAGAATCTGTGTTATTTTAATTCTAGAAATACAGCAGATATAACTAAAACTTTCTTAATTGATTCTTTGAAAAAACAACAAAACCTTCAAATCAATTTTGTATGAAACATTAGACTAATCATTATAATCCACTGAAATAATTTCTTTGTCAAAATAAATTCGTTATTTTCTTAGTTTAATTTTATTGAATTTTTCTATATATATTATTTCGCAAAATGAATTACGCATCACAATATTTAAGTATTACAACCATCAGAATATTAATAAATATTGTCTCTTAAACTGATTTGAAATATTTGGCTGAAACTTATTTTTTCAATTAATTGTGTTAAAATATCAATTATATTATAACTCGTCGTTTTATTTTTTAGAAATCATGGGGTTGAATTTCCAATTGCACGGTAAATTCATTATTTGAATCTAAGCTAATTTTCCCCTTGAGAGCATTAACGTATAAAACATGGGTGTCTAAACTAAGACCGTTTGAGGGCCACATTGCAAAAAAAAAAAAAAAAAATTGCTGGACAACACGAATAATATTTTTTCAACAAATTGAAATAAAAATTAACTCTATGTAGTTTTACTAAAATAAATTAACTTCTTTTTACTATAATTTTTTTAAATTTTGAATTAGATATGTATATGTACATATTTGTTTTAAATTTGTAAAAGTTTCGTTGCATTTAGTTTGGATTTCATAAAGATGGAAAAAATTCAAATTGATGAGTTGGATGAATTTGCTTTTGTTGAACAAGCAAATCGATATCAGGTTCAAAAGACGAAGTAGCAATTCTTACTGCATTTTCAAGATGTTTGTCAGTGATCTTTGTCCTATTTTTGATTTTTGTAAACTTCATTCTTGAAAATAACTGTTCACAAATATAAGTACTGCCAAAAGCTGAAGACAATAATAAAACATGATTGTGAGAAATAAGATATTTATCTCGGGGTAGGTAATCGTTCTAAAGTCCATTAAAGAAATATTCCCAAATTTTTCTTTCAGTTGAATGTCACTTTGCAGTTCAATGCATTCCATTTGAAGGCAATTTATTTATTTAAAGAGAAAATAAGGTAGAAATTATGTTGAAATACTCTTCATTTTTTATAAAATTTTGAAATCTACTTTCAAACTCTAGAATTAAATCAAAAATTGATGCAGCATATTTTGTGCAACTCACAGATTTGTATGCAGCCAAAGTCCTGAAATGTGTCAAATATTTTACTTTTATTTGATTAAGCCCAAATTTCAATTTTCTTTCAAATGCTGTAATTGTTTGGAACATCTTATCAATAAATTGAGTTTTTCCTTGATGTCTCAAATTTAAATCATTCAAATGTTCGGTTAAGTCTACTAAAAAAACTAAATCTAAAATCCTATCTTCGTCCTCAAATTCATTCATAGTTTTCCCTTTTGTTTCCATAAATATTTTTATTTCAGTTCTCCAATCGTAAAATCTTTTGAGCATTTTCGCCTCACTGAGCCATCTTACTTCTGTATTATAAAGAACATCTGAAAATTCAGTGCCCATTATCTTATTAAATTCTTCAAATTGTCTATGATTAAGTCCTTTTGCTCTTATAAAGCTAATGGTTTTTATAACAACGCTTAATACATTTTCCATTTTTAAAATTTTTCCACATAAATTACCCTACTGTATATTACAATGATATACCATCAAGATCGTATTGCCGACAGAGACGGCTTCATTATTAACCATTTTAACGAGTCTTCCATTTTTACCAACCATGGCAGGGGTACCATCGGTTATGATAGCTGATAAATTTTTCATAGATAAGAAAAATCTTTTTATTGAATTAATCTGCAGACTTGGTTGTGTCTTTTATCGATACTAAAGCAACCATTTCTTCCGTGATATTATAATGTTTATAGATTCCTCTTATAAAAATTGTCAATTGTGCCGTATCAGAAGCGTCAGTGTTTTCGTCCATGGCGAACGAAAAAAATTTAAAATTAGTACAGTTACTTTTTAATGACTTTGCAACTGAATGTTTAAATTTAAATATTTTTATAATTTGCGTTTGGGCAGCATTTTAAAAGCTTTTGGGCCGCACTTCAGATAAGCATGGTATAAAGGAAAGTGAAAAATGAATAAAATAAAATTGTTAGCAAAAAATTTAATTAAATTAAAAATTTAATAGTATAAGACATACTGCAAGAATGCATTTTACTTAAAATGAGTGTTGCATACTTGTATGGAATTATAAGTATATATTATATATTTCTGATTTTTTACCAAACGAATATATATAAAAGTTTATATAAATCAGATAATATTTATGCATTCCAATTCTTTTCCCCCACAGTCTTCAAATTTATTATACATTCTCAGTAAAAGAAGATAAAGTGGGGTGTTTTTTTTTTTTTGTTTTTTTTTTTTTTAAAATTTTTTTTTTGAAAATATCACGATATCTAAGCCAAAACACTGTTGCCAAAAGTTAATAATTTCATTACAGTTATTCTGAGCACTTGCAGTTTTTCTGACCAGTACTATATTAGTTCAATTTTTTTTTTATTTGTGTATCAAATGTTTTATATACATAATTCTAATTATGAGTTGCACGGCTACAGTTATTCTAAACTTTCGTGTAACTGATGTACGGAAAAAATCAAATTAGGTAAATTGTAAATTAAATTACGAATAGGTTTGAAATAGTAATTAATGAAACGAACTTAGTTTATGTGCAATTATTTGCTTATTCTTTAATATTAAAAGTTATAATGATATTTTCCACTTTGTTTTCAGGTGCTTGCAGATGTGTTTAACATTGTAAGTGCTATAGTTCCAATGGGGGCAAGGCATTTTATACATCTTAGTCTAAGAATTTTGATCAATTCAAAGAATATCCATTGCAGTTGAATTTAATAAAATGTCCTTCTTACATAAAATTTATCAATGGCATTGCATGACCATCATAACATTTATGGTACCTTTCCCCCCCTCGTTTTAGTAACTAAAGAATAACATTGTACATCAAGAAAAAGTTCTTAAAACAGAGAATATTCAGTGGATTGACCCTTCGTGACAAAAAAAAATTAGATTCCATAGGCTGTTAGATCAGAAGTAGGAATTTTATTGTTATTACAGAAATTCACATCTCTTCAAAACAAAAAATCAACGTAACAAATGTATTACTTTTTAATGCAATGTTATTAATACACATGTATTTCAGAAAATCGAAACTATTCGGGTGTATTTCCATCATTCACTAATATGGCCATAAAAATTGATAAATTAATTTTGAGAAAATTACAGGAAAATAATATTGTATAAGGCGGTGGCTTCAAATCTTTGATTTTAACAATGTTCTGTGTTTTCTTAGTTGATAGAATGCTGAAAATTTATTAAGATATTTTCTGTTCTTGTAAGTTTATGTTTCTATGTCTTGTGTAAGTTGAAGTGTATAGATGATATACTTATAAGTTTATCGCTTAAACAATTATGAGTGACATGATTCACTTTTTCCAAATATATCACCTGAAAAATTTCTTATGGAAAAGAACGGGATGAGAAATATTAAAAAAAAAAAAATGCTAATGCCGACCATTAAGATGTCATATTTCTCGAGTATACATACAAACAATATAACCTCTATATTATTTGAAATACAACCAAACAAATATTACGCAATCCCCTACTTTTAATTTTATTTTTTTAAAAAAAGAACAGATTTTTTGATAAAAAGAAACCAATTTTTTGTTTGACAGATAATTTATTAATGTTATTAATTTCAAATATTGTAACGCATGGTATAATAATGAGGTGTTCCCAGTGGAAAGCAATGTCGTTAATTTTAAAAAGTAGGACAAAATGTGTGTTCTCCACATAGCTCCACTTAATTGCATTTAAACGAGAAAAATATTAGAAGCTTAAAGTTGAGAATTTATTGAAATGGATAAAACTAATTACTGGAATATATAACATTAAGAAAATGGTGATTAGGCTGATTGGAAACAATGCAGAATGATCCAGGAACACTTTCAGCTTAAACTTAATAATTCGAGATAAAAAAAAAAGTTTTTTTAAAACAACTTTTTTAAATGGTGACAAAGTTTATTAAAAAAATTAGTGAAATATTAGTTAAAACTTTGAAAAAAACCTCATATCTCTCTCGTCTTAAATGTACACTCTCTCTGCGTAAATCAATATATCTTAACTACATAGATGACGCCCGGTTACTACACAAATTACGTTCTTAAAAATTTATTGAAATATTAATTAAACTTGTCGTAAATGTCTAAATATTGCTTTGTTAGGCGTGTAAGAACGATTCCCAAAGTTTCAGAGTTCTTGCTTGACGGGAAGTTGGTTAAATTAACGATCGAAAATTTGATCGTTTGAAAATTGACACACGCACACCAAGTGAAATACAGAAAAACGTTGTAAAATAGAGTTCTAGTCAGGAAAAGCTGTTCTAAAAGAAAATTCTTAATGATTGGATATGAGTCTTAATAAAAAGAAGTGATCAAAATGAAATGTCTTATAGTAATGAAAAAAATAAGAAAATTTTCTTAAAATTTTTTTATAACTAAACCATCACAGATAATTTTTATATTAACGTCGCTTATATCTTAAGGTTATATAGTACAAGGTAAAAAAGAATTAGAAAGTAGCGTAACTTATCTGCAACACATGAAATAGATAAAATTTGATTTTAAAGTGTATATATGTGTGTCTGTGTGTTTATAATGCGTTTATCATTCATTAGAGCATTTATGAAGAAACTAAGGGTACATGAAGTGTTTTGGGGAAAAAAGGATAATAATCTCCAATAGTGATCTCGAAAAAATCTTTATTTGATATTATAATCTCCGAATTCAGGAATGTATAACTTTGCATTGTTAATGTATTCATAAATGGCTTCGTTCAAAATTTTTTGCCGAACTACATACATTCTTTATGTGATTATTTTATTGACGCTCCTGCGATCATGGTTCGTATTCAATGAAGAAATATTCCCGAAACGTAGAGATAACGTCAGGAACGTGCAGCCGGCGTTATTCCCGTGGAGACGTCGGCTCGAATCCTAATCCTCTGTAAGGCCCTGCTTTATAGTGTGGCTGATGCACGTTGAAACTTTCGTGGCTCCATATGCACTTACTTACATGGTGCGGGAATTTGGAGAGGATCTATCAGCTTTGGTGTCGTCCTTCTGTTTTGAGCTGGGTTCAATATAAGAGGTTCGTCGCCATTAGCTTTTGCATTGCTTCTAAGTATGACGTTAATATACAATAAACGAAATCAATCACATAGCTGAATGAAAAAAATTTCAAAAAAGGTGAGATAGAAAAGAGGCTGATAACTTTCGTATTTATCCCGATAATGTTGGCTTTTGGATTTCATTCGAAACGAGTATAAAAATAAAAATATTTTTTTCAAAATCTAAACGAGCTTCCTTTGGGACTTTGGATTAATTTAGAAAGGTTTGTTCGTAGCGTACACTTGGCTTGAATATTTTAGCGGAAAAGAAAGCAGAAAAGATAAAGATGAAAATTTTATCTTCTTGACCAGAAACTTTTATCTAAATGCATTATGACATTAATATATTTTCCAAAAAAAAAAAAGTAGTTCTAAAGCTACAAAACTGAGAGAATTGGAACTATAAAAAATTTGAAATGAACGACTGTTTTGTGTGGAAGGGGAAGAGAAAAGAAAGCTTATAATTAAATAAAGTTTTTTGAAAAAGATACACTCACGGTTCTTTCCCAGTTACTTATACTTTATTTTTGCGTGAAATTTCTAGAATAATAAGGGGGTATTCAAAAATTTAAAGAAAGTCTGATTTCACGGAAAATTTGTAAAAAATTAAAAGAAAATGCAATTTGATTGTAATATATCCATGCAATACGAATCAAATAAAATTGTACGGTTAGTTTAATTTTCACGCGATTGATAAATTATTATATGCAGACGGACTTTCTACTAAAAAATTACTACCAATTAAATATGGTTATGTGTAGGTTGTGTATATGTGTAATTAAATATGGTTATGTGTGTGTGTGGCGTACCCATTATTAAATAATTATAATGTTGCTTGTTTTTATACAATACCATAGGGCATCTTCTAAATAACTTATGGTAACATTGCTATTAACAGATGCTAAACAGTATCTTTATTTCTGAAACAATCCTCGGATGTTGTTTTTTTTTATTTATTTAACTGTTTTAATCACTGCAATTTTTCCTATTTTATTTATTTGTTTATTTGGTATTATCATTAATATGTTAACTTTAAGAACTTAACAGAAGAACGTCAAGTTGAAAAAGAGGTTTAATTATTTTCACTATAAGAATTTTATAAAAAAAAAAAAAAAAACATCAAATAAATTTAAAAATTTAATCTTATTTGATTCCCCTTTCAGTTAAAAACAAATAGAAAAGCAAGCCATACTTTGAGGTTAAGAATAATAATGTGAATCCTTGAAATAATAATGTGTAATACTTAATAATTATGTGAATCCTTGAAATAAAAAAAGCATTCCAGAAGTTATGTTATGGGAAGCATTTTTCATACATTGAAGATATTGAAATTAAAACATGCAACATTCCTCACTAGCTGTGTGTGTGTGTGGAGTACCCATTCTTCGCATATGTATGAATTTTTAAAATAAAACTCAACAATCCAGCGAGCAAGCGTGATTTCTTAAGCTTCAGACCCACGACGTCGGAATCAAATGTTGTAATATTTGCCAGAACCGTACATATTGAAAACGTGTTCTTCCTCAGCAGAGGAAAGAAAGACGAAAATGCTGTAATATCAGTCACTGATTGTGTATTTAAAAGTGTGTACACAACCCACTAAGAAATATATTTTTCATGTACTTTTTTTTTTCAAAAAGGGAAACAAAGTTAATTCCGTAAACTACAGGAATACAGTGTCGTTAGGATTAATAAAACTCTAGAGCGAAAAAAATAGGAATTGATAACTATTAAGCGATATTTTACAAAACATATAAACATCGGCTAAATAGCTTACAAGGAAAGAAATAGTTTTCTTAAAAAAGCTCGGATTTCTTCTCTGAGAATACAGGAATAGCAATACCTCGAACATTCATTCGGAACTAATTATTTAGTAAAGTATATCAAAATTCTCTTACGAATTTAGTAACAAAAATCTAATAGAAATTATATTCCATTAATCTTATTTTATTCTAGTTCTAAAATTCGAAATAAATGCTTCAAGGTACACACCATCAACACTCTGCAGTTTCAACGAAACAAATTTCCTGCGTTCTCATATTTGAGCGTCGCTTCCTCTCCTCCCATTGTTCCGTTTACGTAGACCACATTGCAAGAACATCGACAAATCATGATTTAAGGAAGTAATAAATGAATTTTTTAAGCCCTTATTCGTAATTACGTTCCGATATCTGTTTTTTTTTTTTTTTTTTTTAATTTATTTATTTTCGAAATGCTGAAGATTGATTTACCCACTTTCCAGTCCATAATATCTTGTATAATTTACATTTTCTTTAACTTATTTATGTTTTTATATTTTGACCTCAAGTGGGGCTCTTCAATTGAATTTCGTTCATAAATCTCTCGCAAATATAAAAAAAAATTTATTAATTAAATTTACTATTTTATCATAAAAGCAACTGATAAAATAGGGTAGAAAACATTTTAGTTTGAAGCGTTTAATGAACGGTAATATTTTCTTATAACTTTTTTAGAAGATATTCATATGAAAGAGTTAAGAGACAATTCAGATTCTTTAAATGACTTGAATGTATAAAAAAAAGTATGCAACTGCAAAAATGTTTCGATCGTCCTAGAAACACTCGAGTGATTTTACTTGAAAATTCCTTCAAGGCTTGTATTTGATAGTTAAATGTTAATGTTTCTCTTGTCACATAAAATTCAGTGTTTCATTAACGAAGTCTCTCTCTGTGTTGGCGAAGAAAGGAATATTTGTGCACAGTAGCCCAAAGTACTGAACTAGCAGAACAACCCCATATTCAAGCAACCCCACCGTGAGTCTCACACGTGTTTCCCACTCACATTCTGCTCGTTTATTGCACTGAAGACGCCATAGTTTCGTCATCCTAAAAATCACGTAGAAGGCTTAGGAAACACTGTTTCAACAAAAGAGGTAAATTGTACATAATTTTAAATAACTGAAATTAATAATATTTTTCTGAGTGTATAGCGACACTTGCTTTAAATTCTCCCCTTTCCTGAAAAATTTAAAAACGGTACGTTATTTTAAATCCAGCTCAATAAATTTTCTTTCCGTTGCAGAAAGTTTTTTTTTTTATTTATATTTATTTGAAAGTTGATACAGTTTTGGTAAAATAATATCCCAATAATTTTGTTATTGAAATTTCTAATAGATTCAGGGTCAAAAGAATAGAATTATTTTCTCAAATAAGATATATTTATAATATGTCTGAAAATATTGTACATCGAAAATCCGCTTTCAAACAATTTTTTTTAATAGACATATTAAAATTTTGTTATGAATCGTATTAATGTGATATGACTTTAGTAATGCAGAGAGAGTTTAAAAATACATTTTATATAAAAAAAAAAAAAAAAAACTACCCCCCCCATTTAATTCAAATCTATTCTTAATTCTGTAATTTAGATTGGAATAATAAAACACCTTAATACCTAAGGATAAGAGTTACTTGGCTGGTGAAAATATAAGGAATTATAATGTAACATAATAAAGGAGCAATTATTAATGTAAAAAGCAAAGTATGGTTAATTTTAAAATATTTGAAGATAACTTTGATGCAAAATGAATAAAACATGTTATAAATATCGTGATGCGTACTCTTTTGCAAAATAATTTATCGATATTAATGATTGACAAATTGACAACAAAACAAATTAATACAAATGATTGATTTTAAAATTATGTTCTAGTTTCTTTGACTTTTAAGTATCATTACACCTTTAAAACGTCATTTTTATCAAACTTTTCGATTTCCTCCTCGAATTGGTTTGTTCACATCTAGAAAGGGGTTCTTCTAACCTGGCGGCTCCTTTTCAAACTTCAAGACAACTGTCAAAACACATATGTAAAAAAATGAGTAATATAAAAGCAAAACAAGAAATCAAAAGCATTATAGTCATCCTTACTTTGAAATAAAGGAAAATAATCTGCAAAAAAAAAAGCGTCTATTTTCTCTTAAAAGAGAATTATTTACTTCTATGATATGCAACTAAATTCTTTGAGCATTTTCATTGTCTTGTGAAAATTTTCTATTTATTTTGATTCTTATTGTTGCTTGTTTAGTTTCATTAAGTTTTCTTTCGAGGCATTCCGAAAGGAAGAGTCGATGAAAGTTTCCGCTACTGGGAGGGGGAGAGGGCGTTACACAGTAAAGTTGAAGTATTTATACGATACTGGTCACATGGAGCAGAAGTTAATAGTTCTTTCATAAAAGAAAAATTACAAGCTTTATTTTCTTAATTTTCATTATTTCACTTGATTTCAAATTGGAAATTTCATTGATGCTTTTAATTTTTTCCATTTTCTTATAAATATGTTTAGACAACTATCATGAACTTTGGAAATAATGTCACAAGGTAATAAACATCTCTACACAGTCTGAAAGCAGCAAGTACTGTGGCTGTTTTCCCACCTGCAATCGTCCCATGATTCTTCCCCTTCTATCCCATTCAAAACTAGAGAAAACGAAAGGAATTTAACCTTTGTCGTCCTTTCATACCGTTTCTTTCTTTCTTTCTTTCCCCAATCGGGAGGGGGTGAGGAATCTGTGGTTTGTGCTTATGTGCGCATTCTAAGCAAATTCAATGGATCTCTTTCCCTCGCGATGCGAAATTGCCCTTCCGTATCCTTGAAAGATGTCCCAAACTAGGAATAAGCTCGTTTTTTCATTGCTTCAAAAATGAACATTTTTACCTTCGGTAACTTTTTTTTACTCCTTTTTTCATGGGGCTTCTAATTTAAAAAAAAATCAATATCTACTATTTCATTTTTTTTTTTAAATTCGTATCACTTTATTTATAAATGATCGACAATGCTATTGAAATACCTTCATCAAATACTGAACAGGAAATATTCCAATTTTTGTGTACACACTGATTAATTATATAAAAATATAATGAATTTTAATAAAAGCTTATACCTGGACAGCACAAATTGCTGTGGTGTATGTCATTTTGCGGTTGAATTAACTGAAACACTGATGAGAATTGTGTCGAAAGTTTTGCGCCCAACTCTAATTGCCCCAAACATAAAAGTAAATAGGAAAGAAAATTATAACAAGGCGCTCTTATTAGGAGTTTGATTCTTATAATTTTTGGTTTTTTGTGAAAAGTATTATCTATAACAAAGGTTTACAAAAAATTAAGGTAGTAATAGTTTTAGTTTGTAAATGGTAATCACGTTACAGTAACATTAACATCACATGTATGCATCAAACACTCACGATAGAAAATTATAAAACACAAAATATACCAATAAAAGAATAAATAGTACACGTGTCAAATATTTGTATTGAAAGATACAAATTTTATATTTTTTTTCCAAATCAAAGGCAATAAAAACTATAGAAATGGAACAATGAACGTACAGTTTCAGGTGTCGCTCCCTTTATCAAACCTTGATTAATTTTTCTGAAGTCAGTCACTTAAAGATTCATTACGTTACTCCAGTACAACATTAGTGCAAACAGATAAATAACAAAATCCAACCTTGCATAAATCATATTTTTCTAAAAATATAGTGCTATTTAATAGGAAAAAAATTAGACATAAAATGTGGTAACTAATTTATGTGAAAACAATATTCTAAGTTACCTTGAATTATAAATACATTTTATAAATTCATCACAATACGAGATTATCCACGCAATCTCATCGTAATAGAAATTTGTCGATTATTCTCGACTTTAATTCTGTAAAATAATTTAATTGGGGAAAAATTAACACCTATGGACACTCTATTTTATTTACAACAAGAGAATAACAATTTAGATATGAAATTAACACGAAATTCATTAGAATCACTCAATAAAAACAAGTACTTGTTTTCTGCTAGGATTATATCTAATGAATCTAAGTTATTTATTTATGTTTTGGCATTCAGAATGAAAAAATAAATAACTAGGAAAGAAGAGATGAGAAAGATGAAATATCAATAAGTATCTCTATCATGTTAATAAAAGTACTATTTTGCCTTCGTGTATATCTATTTTGGTGAAATTTTGTTTCTTTATCGTCATGAAACGTCCCTTCTTTATTTTAGAGGAGCGAAAAAACAATTACATATATTTATTAGTAAAGTTTTATTTATATAATATCCACTTAATAATTTTCATTCTGCATTAGTTATCAGAATAAAGGGATGGAAAAAGGTGATTCGAGGTCGAATTCCAAAAAAAATTATATAAGTGTTGGATATTTATTAGTGTTGCACTTGGAAGAAATATGAGATCTATTAATTGTTTTTAAATTTGAAAAACGGTGGCGGTTTTGGAAAATAGGACTCGAACACTCGGCTCGACTGAAAGAGCACTAGCCACCAAATAGCGAACTTAAATCATTCGGCTACTCCAGGCATACTTTCAATGCAGTAAGATAATACTTTCGTTCTTGAAAAATGTAATGTTAAATTCCGCAGATATCTAAGAACCAGAAAATTTTTTGCACGCAATAATTTTTTTTTTCTCTATATATTCTTCATTTAATCATAAAAATTCGATATATTTCAATCTGATTCCTACAAATGGAGCTTTGAAAAATAGTAATAAATGATCACGCAAATAATATATGTAGATGTGCATTCTCCTTTATGATACAAATGGAGAACAATTTTCCTTTAGTTATAACACATAATTTTTTAAAAAAGCACATTTTGCTTCTCTCTCTTCGTAAGGTACGCAAAACGCATGTGTTGCTAGTGTATGAAAATGGCAATACATTTAATGTATGTAATATATTCCATACACTAATATACGAAAATTATATTTAAAAATATGTGTGCCAGTTCCATTCTCAAAAATTTTAACGTAAGTGTAGTTAAAATGTTTTGCGGGTAATCTCTTGAATAAGTATATAAAGTTGTGTCAATCGAAATAAAATTGTTATTTTTGGATTTTAAATATAATATAAACAATGATACACAATAACAATATGACGTTTGTTTGGTTTTATTGACATCGCACTAGAAGGAACATGGGCAATTGGCGACGGACATCGTAATTTTGAACCTCGGTCAAGTGACGAGAACGGCACCTGAGCTGGCACCACCTCTCCTAACTTCCATACCACCCCAACGGGGTGACTTTGGGCTCCGATAGATTTAATGTGCACCAGACCCGGCAATACGACGGGCCTTTTGTGGCATTTCAAGGCACGAACATATGACTCGACGAAAATAGCCGGAAACGAGTGTGCTACCTTATCCAGTAGGTTACCACGACCAATAATAATACTATAATACACATGCAAAACAAACACAATTAAATAACATTTTCCCATAGCTAAATGATTATAAAATACCAACACATGTTAATGATAGTTAAAAAAAAAAGTAATAAAAATTTATTATTCCTTCAAAATCCTAGTTTTTGCTTTCTTCGACAGTATAATTTTATACAGAGAAATTGAATATCAAGAAAAGCGTAACAATATTATTACAGTGGTACCTCGACATACGAGTTTTTCGAGATACGAGCCGGCGAGCGAGTGATTTTTACAACGTTTTTCTGAATTTCACTTGGTGTGTGTGTCATCAAATTTTCGATCGTTAATTTAACCAACTTCCCATCAAGCTAGAGCTTTGAAATTTTGGGAATCGTTCGTACTGGCCTAACAATGCAATATTTAGACGTTTGCGAGAAGTTTTAACTAATATTTCAATAATTTTAATAAGTCAAAATATTCTTTCCTCTCGGCGCTTTTAGGATTGAGGAAAAAATTTCTTGCCCCCTCTGGGAACACCGGGCACTCCCCACACCACATGAGGCCTCGTAAAACTATTGTACTCACAAAGGGGAGATACTATCTCCCCTTTACTATCTCCGAGATAGTAAGGGTTGCTGACTTTTAGACAGTAATCATTCGCAAGAAAGAAAGTTTCCAATATTTGGCACCATGTCTTATCACAATAATTTTTTCTGAATTCTGGTTCCCATTCTTTTTTTTAATAGAATGACTTACAAACTTTCAAATGCATGTTTTGATTTTATGAGCATTATGAATTTCTTAATACTGTCACAAATGTCTCTTTTTAAGTGAATTTTAAAGTTAAAAATAACTAACAGTTTTAACTAATATTTCAATAATTTTCTCTAATAAACTTTGCCACCATATAAAAACGTTGTTTTTAAAAACGTTGGTTTTTATATCGAATTATTTGCTTTGAGTTACGAGTTCGGTTTAGCAGGTCAGCCGGTAGTAGCACAATACCGCGCGCCACGCGGTCGCGCCCATCACGGTCAGTGAATCAATTAGCAGCGTGCTTCCGCTGTGATAAGTTGTGTTCGCGTTTTGTGTTGCGTTTACATTTACAGTTGTAGTTCATTTATTTTTATAACCATGAATCGGAAGAAAGTTTGTGAAAAGTCAAGTGCTAAGAAAAAGATGATGAGTATTGAATTAAAACGTGAAAATATAGAAAAACATGAGCAAGGTGTTCAAGTTATGCAAGAAATTGGTTTCGAGGAGGAGGAGGTTATTTCTACAAGTGAGATAAAGGAGATCTTAGGAATGTGGGAGAGAGTTTCACAGTTCGTGGAAAAGAAACACCCGGAAAAAGTTCCAACAGGTCGTGCATCTGATCTTTTTAATGACACTTGCCTAACTCATTTCCGGAACATTCTGAGAGGGAGGAAGAAACAAACCTCCTTGGACATGTTTTTTTCTAAACGGCCTACAGGTGAAAGCGAGAAAAATGTAGCGAAAAAGGCAAAGACCAGAGAGGATATCTAATTTGTTTCTTTACATTCTCTTTTTTGTTTTTGTGCGATAAATATTTGTCATTTATAAATATGTTTTTATTATTCAAAACCACGTAACAAAAATAACTGGTGTGACATTTTGGGGGTTGGAACGGATTAATGGTAGTTCAATTGTTTTGTATGGGGAAATTTGCTTCGAGATACGAGTAATTCAAGATACGAGCAAGGTTGCGGAACGAATTAAACTCGTATGTCGAGGTACCACTGTATAATAATTTCAGAGATACAAAATGACTAAAATTTTACATTTGCATAATTTTTCATTTATTTCTCTTTTCCTGTGTTTCCAGAATCTAATCTGGTATACTACAATCTGATTTCTAGAAATGGAGTTTTGAAAAAAATAGTAATAAATTATCACGCAAATAATATATGTAGATGTGCAGTATATATCATCATAAAAATTTGAACAATTTTTCTTCAGTAATAATACATAATTTTAAAAAAATTAAAAATTAAATTTATCCGCATGGCATGCCTCGGATATCGTAGATCAATAATTTCGGATAATAGACAATTTTAATAACAGAATTCTAATTTTTTTTTTTTTTCCTGTCATATTATCCAAAAAAATTATTTTCCTTAAATATTTTTTAATTTATTTATTTATGTGTCCATATAACAAAAAGTCAATATTTCGTTTCTGCAATTTGCAGTTGACCCTGAAATTGATAGGAATAATCGTGATTTTTGTTTAAAGCCATCTTTCCAAATCTATCGAATACCCAGAAGAAAAATTTTGTTGTAATTATTGCTTCTTCGGGAGTTACGCTTTGGCAAGTGGTCTGGCATTTAACCTCAACTCCATCATCGTCAATTAAACCATCTGGAGTGGCTGCTAGGTATTCCAGAATTTTTTAAAGCCTTCACTACCTCCCCTTCATGATTTATTCCGTAATCCAATGCTGAAGACCGGAAGTGAGAATAAATTCTTTATTTTAAATTAATCTTTCGCAGCTTAATCATTCCTTCTTTCCATTCAGAGATATTTTATCCTTTATTCTTTCTTCGATATGTAGAAAGATATAATCCTGACTTACAGCTTCCATGGCTATTTATTTTATTTAATAATTGTAATAAATTTTTGCAACACAAATTTTATAATAGCAAATGTTCTAATGTACAAATAATTAAATACTCGGGGGGAAAATGCGTGAATTTCAATTCTGAAGGTATAAACAAAGAATGTTGTAATTGATTTACGTTACCTGCACTGATATACTTACGACGTATCTAAAAGATCAATTGCTCATCAAAGCTCGAACCTTTGACTCGACGAAAACCTCCAACCACGCGTACGCGTCCTTGACCACTAGGCTACCACGGCCAAGGTTTGCTGTGTTGATGGCTATTCATATTATTTAATAATAAATTTCTAATTCAGTAATAGCAGATGTTCTAATGCAATCTGCCGAGCTCCCTCAAAGGGTCGTAAATCTCCTTTTGTCACGTTACTTTACCATGTATCGTTGCCCACTGAGGCTGAACTCTTAATTTTGCTTTTCTCTCTTTCCTCGTTTATTTTGCTGACTCAAAAAATTACAAACTGTAAAATAAATTTTAAAATATGTATTTGAAAGAGCATAAAAAGAGAAGAATTCTGTGGAATTACTTTTTTTTGTCCAATTATTCAAAGTATTTTTATGATCAATTTAGTGCGTCGAATGCAAATTTTGAGATTTTGTTATAAGAATTTAAAAATACTTAAAAAAATCAGACAAAAAAAGTAATTCCACAGAAACCTCCCTTTTTTAATGCACTTTATTACATGCTGTTAAAATAAATATTCTAGATATGAGACTTAAAGTAGGTAATTCCATAGGATTAACATTAGGTACGAAAATTCGTGGAGGCGTGTCGACGGGAGCCTGAAGCCCATTCTATCCTCCCAATTGAGACAGGTTTCGTCAATTTTTTTAGTTTCGAATCGTGTAGAATGAGGAAGGGGGAGGGTTCTTAAGCTCATGTTTTCCCCATAACTGTATTTAGTCATGTCCATAGTGACATTGTTTGACAAATCCAATGCAATACACAGAAGAATTGTAAATTATAATATTAGATTTTTATTGTACCAATAAAATAGGCTTATTCTCTTTCTTTTGGTAATATTTTAATTTAACTTTCAGCCCTCATTTATAGTTTTTAGTTTAGTTTTTTATTAACGTCGCACTAGAAGCAACACGAGGGCTATTGGCGACGGACCTCGTAATTTTGAACCACGGTCAAGTGACGAGGACGACACCTGAGCTGAATTTAAAATATTTTTTCTTTACATCGAAACTTGGGAATATTTTTCATCATTTAATATTATTCCAGAGAGAGAATTTTTTCCCCATTCTTGACAGATTTAGTTGAACAAATTTTTTTAAAATGCTTTAAATATATTAATATAGTTGCAAATACTGGTACTTTTGAACTGTACCGTAAGTATTTATTTACTTTTTAATGATGCAATTCCCCCCCCCCCTTATTCCATAAAAAAGGATATTCAAATTTAAAAAAAATTTCAATTGAAAAATCATATTTCAATTCAAACTTATCATGTTTAAGAAAGAAATAAAATTCACACCCCATGATATTTACTGAAACTATTTCGCTGCATTAGAATAAAAAAGGATTTGCTCTATATGATTTTAGAAAAGAAACCCGCTCCAATCAAGCATTTACCGAAGCCATATTGTAGAATGAAATATTAGGCTTTTAGTTAATTATTTCGAATTTGCCATACAAATTGCATTTTCGAAAATATACGCAAATTAACTGCATCGAACACAAATATCTTAGCAAGCAATTTTCACCATGCTATGCATGGGGGAGTGCAAGCAGGGAAACGCTAGACGGCGCTGTAATGGAAAGAATTAATCGCGAGTTTTCTTACGCATCGTCATTTCTGACGTAGATTTCAGTAAGTATGGCGATGTACAGTAATTAGGAAACGGTGAACATGATCTTGCAAATGGGAATGCTGTACAGGGTACTCATCCTAAGAAGACATTTGCCAGACCGAAATATGTTCGAGCGATTGCATCGGTGCCAGCGTGAAACGGGATCTTTTGCCACCCGCATACAGGGCATGGCAGGAGGGTTGGAAGATGAAGAGAACATTCTGCATAGAGTGGAAGATCGTCCGAATATTAGCATGGGAGAGGTTTCAGGTGCCGTAAATGTGCCAACCTCGATTGTTTGGCGAGTACTACGGGGCGAAGAGTTACACCCCTACCGAGTACAGAAATTGCAAGCCTTGATACCAGTGAATTATACGCCATGTGTCGAGTTTGCTCGTTGGCTCTTACAACAGTTATCAGCGCATCCTGTCTTATGCACACATGTGTAATTCAGGGATTAATGCATCTTTACTCGTGAAGGCATTTCGAATACGCACAACCTTCAAGTGTGGGCATCTAGCAATCCGTATGACACACGCCCTCACTCTTATCAGAAGTGTTTCAGCGCAAATGTTTGTGCTGGAGATAGGGATGACCATTTGATCCGCCTTATTTATACTTCATCTATTAATTTGAGGCGCGCTTAGTTTCTTTTTTTGTTTATTACTGTAATTATTTTAAATATAATTTGTGTTGTATACCCAAACATTTTTCGTATAAAATGTACATAAAAGCATATATCTAAAAGATCCTTAACCCTTTCGCTACTGGAGGGAGAAAAAAGAAGTGCTTCTCTGGGGCCGCGGCTTCTTACCCCGGAGTCTCACTTTGTGCCCAGACGATTTTTAGTATTTACATATATTATATAAAATGTATTAAACTTAATATATACAAAAGAAGAGAAAAGGATTTAATAGAAAATTGAATGTTTTATTCATAAAATTACATAAAAAAAAATCATGCTTTTAAGAAAATACAAAATAAGTCTACATATGTTACATAAATTTCGTGGTGTAATGATGTACCATTATATGGAGTATATAGATATAAAAGATAAATCTTATTTTGCTGTATGGTATATTTATAAAAAAAAATTCAATACATAGTCCAACGTCACATGTCTTACACACGTTTTAACTCTTCACGCAAGATTTTGAACAAAGGGCACATCTTAGTCCTTTTTTTTTTTTACTTTAATGTCTATGTACAGATTTGGATTATTTTCGCTAACATTATTGTCAGATTCATTCATTAATTCGTAAATCTCAGTATCAGATAAATACTTTCTTTTCGTCATGACTGTCGCTACAAATAAAAACCGACTGAATGAAACGAATAGCTGAGAGCATCTGCTACCAAAAGCCCTAACCCCCATTAAGGGCCATAAATTCTTCTCCGAACTTCTAAGAAGCAAGCAAGAAAGGAATAAGTAAACTGAAAGCTAGTGTACCCTTTAAATCAAGTAAATAATATTGTAACGCCACATAGTAATATTAAAAAAAATCAAATAAAACGTTCTCCTCAAGCGTATCTCTATTGATACGTTAGGCCTTAGAAGACACTCACGGAGAGTATCGCCTGTGATACGCTGGGAGCGAACGGGTTAAATAAAGTAAAAAATTAACAAAATACCAGTTTCCTATGATATAAAATTAATTATATCTAGATTTTCGATTAAAAAAAAAAAAGAGAATGCATAGCCACAACTAGACGACCACTCTCAGTCTTCATAGGCTTTCCTAGAAATAATAACTCAATGTCCTGGAAATTAAAAGTCCGTTTCTGACCGAAAAAGGTGATTCCGGTAGCCTAGGGTTTTCATCGAGTCACGGGTTCGAGTCTTGATGCCGCTAAGGATCCGCCGTGTAGCCAGGATTGATGCACGTCAAATCTGTCGGGGCCCAAAGTCCTCCCGGTGGCTTGATGTGGAAACTAGTTGAAAGGGTGCCAGCTCAGGTATCATCCTTGTCAATTGACTGAGGTTCAAAATTAGGAGGTCCGTTGCCAATAGCCTTCGTGTTGCTTCTAGTGCGACGAAAAAAAAAACCAAACTGACCGAAACATTTATGGCTACGTCTATAGAGTAAAAAAACAATAAACATTCTTTATGCAAAACGATCATTTTCTTATTGGAATAGTAATATATATATATATATTATATATATATATGATAAAACCATTAAATTATTATATAAAAACAACATAATATATAAAATCCAAAATCAAGCAAGGGTAGAAAACATTAAGAGAAGAGAGTAAAATAACTGAAATTAATTGAATACACAACAAAACAAAACATGCGCATTCAGACTGGAGACTGAATTGCGGGGTTAAACATGTTCTATGGTACGAACAATCTCCCAGTGCATCTTGCTGGGCAAAAATTGGATCACTCCAAAATGCAAATCGTAATAAATTTCGAAAAATAACCAAGAGCAGAAGAGGCAAGAGATATCCCAATTACAAAAATTTCAAACCAAAGTTTTTAAATTAAAAAAAAAAAATTAGATAAGGATTTAAAATAAAAACATATCTGAATCCAAGCTTGTAAGAAGAAAAACAGATGTAAAGGCAAAATCATAAGATCCTATGACATATATAATTGTTCAATATTTACAGAGCAAAACTGAATTTTAGTTGTTAATTTTTTTTTAATATAGTGAATAAAATACGTGTCTGTAAGTGTAAGCTATATAAAAAATTCATGAATTCTTCACAGCTAGACCACTAACTGGCTGTCTTTGTAATCCTAATGTTGTGCGGTAGATTTCTTTTTTAATTAAAAAATCTTTAAAATTCCATTAAAGTACTGAAATTTGATAGCCCGAATGTTTGATGCTTCAATTTCCAAAATGTCACAAATCTAAAAGACTACAGACTGTCACTTTTCAAGATGTGATCATCAAAAATTCATTTAAATCAATTTATAAAATAAAGATCTTAATAAGAAAATTATCAAAATATAAAAAAAAAAAAAATTTAAAAGTCATATTTAAATTCTGGAATCATATCTCAATATCCTACAGAGTCCTAAAGACTACTTATGGGAAATATTAGATACCTATCAATATGAATCATCATACAAATTTGTTAGAAATATATTTTTTCAAAAAATGTAACGGTTAATAACACTCCATACAATCTCCTACAAATTTCGAAATGTTTTTGAATCAGCGATTATATTGAATAATCAGAAACATATTAAGATGCAAAAAGTTTAATATAATGTTTGTGTACATGGATATGTGAGTATTGCTATTCCAATAAGGTATTTAAATTACTTTAAATTTAAATGTATTTCTTTTATGTAAATTACATTAAACGGTGCAATTCTGTATTCAGATATTCAGCCTTACACATGTGTCTGGATTAAAACCAGACAGTTTGAATACATATATATATTTATAAGCATACACTCTCTCTCACACACATATATATATAATCAATGTTCGACTTATAATTGCTACATTTACTAATAATTATTAGGTCGTCTACGTATCTGCATAAAACGTAGAGAGAGTTGTTAACGTGGTTCGATTCTTAAAAATACAAGTATGGATTAGCCAGAATGTATATTGGTGTATATATAAGCATGGATTTGAATATATTATTGTAATAATCCTGTGTCCAGAATCATCTTTAAAGCAGCCGATAGCATCAAAGCTTCTTTAAAATTATTTGTTATATACTGTTGACTCCAAAATTAAAGTACATGTTTTTCGAAGCTAACCATTGAAAAAATGGTAGAAACGATAAAATTCATAGTTTATATGAATGATAAAAATGAACTTTAAAAAAGCTTATACAAGAACGATATAGCTACCACTTTTAGTTTATGGAAAAGAACAGGTATTTATGAATGAGAGAAAAATATGCAAATATCAAGTTTTAATAATTTCGTGTGTAAGTTTTGTTGATTTTCAGCTGCTGTTGGCAGTTTCATTGACAATAGTAAGTAGAATCTAGCAGTGTCTAGGAGTAGTCATTTGCCTGATTCGTTAAGGTGGCGGGCAGACGAATGGATAGAAATAGGGTTGTCACATGCTGATGCTGCTAGACGTCTCAATGCGTCTCGCAGTGTGGTCCAACGACTTTAGGATCAATATTAATCCGAAGATTTTGTGTCCAGAAAACATTCCAGGCCGACCACGAGCTACGACACCTGCAGAAAACCATTTTCTGGCTCTTTTTCTCCCGAAGGAGACGAACCCACTATTGTGCCGCACTTCGTTACAGATCACTTTGTAGCATTAGGGAGAAGAATCTTCTCTACTACGGTGGGAAGACGCCTTTACGATACAGGTCTGCATGCAAAATGAACAGTTGTGTGTGTCCCCCTGAACGGAAGAGTCCAATTATGCTGGGGAAGAAAACACGTTTCCTGGACCTAACAGCAATGGGATTCTATACTCTTCACACAAGAGTCCAGATTCCCACTGGAGAGCGATTCAGAGAATCTACTGATCTGGAAGCAACAACGCACCAGATTCCATTAATCTAACACTGTAGAAAGACGCAGTTATAGAGGTGGGGGAATCATGGTTTGGGCAGGGATCTTACTCGGTGGTCACACGGACCTGCCTATGTTCCATGGAGGAACTCATGTGAGATATCGGGATGGGATCCTTGATCCATATATCCACCCATATGCTGGTGCTAATCGTAACGATTTCATTCTAATGGATAATACCCTTCCCTCACCGAACTAATATTATTTAGGACTATCTTGAGGGCCACGGTTTGGATCGAATGGAATGGTCTGCTAAATCTCCAGACCTGAATCCGATAGAACGTCTTTGGGACTATTTTGGCAGACAGTTTGCTGCTGTAAGTCCTCCTTCAAGGTCTTTACACGAGCTGGAACAAGGCTCAATCCGTGTAGGGTCTTCACTTCCCATTTCGATATCCGAAAACTTAATTGACAGCATGGAAAGTCGATGACTACAAGCATTCAAGTGGGCACATTCCTTATTAAAAGTATTTTTTGTAATGTTTCTATGATATTTTACCACACGAAACTGTGATGAACTATCTTCTCAAAGAATTAATTTATCCGCAAAGAGTGCATTTTTTGTCGTAATTCGCATTAAACTTATGTATATTTATATGACGCATTTAATAAATAACTTTAATGCACATTTCCTTCAAATTTGTTGTTTTTACATTCATTCATTTGCAAATTAGACGCGAAAAACCACTTGTTCCTTAACTTTTGGAGGCCAGTGTATATATGTAGCAATTGCGCCTCTTATGTATGTCTGAGTATCTCAACGTATTTCGTTTTCAGTGACTTTCGATTTTCCCTGTTTTTACAAATGTACAAACCTTTTACATGTGAGGGTGTAAGTTGTTTGTGATACCATACAACTTTATAAATAGACTGAAATTTGTTCCTAACTTTTCCCGTAAGAATTTTAATAATAAGCATTTTTTTTATCTTTTTCTTTCAGATTGTATTCAGTTTATCAAAAGAAATTTCTACGACATCTTCTTACCGACATGCCGCTGGATTTTTTTTCTGTCGTACCTCTTTCCAAGCTATGTTCAATAAAAATTGCTATTTCAATCTACAACGATCCAGAAATGAAGTCTCTAGAGAAAACATACGATTTAATGAATAATTTTCCTAATAAGAAGGATAGAGAGCAATATGTAAAATGCAATTTTGGATTCTATCGCTGTTCAGAATGGAAAGGTGAAATTCCTTCGCATTTAAACGAGCTCGATTTTCCACCTCTAAGGCGGTCAGAGACGTACAAGTGTTTTTGTGTCCGCGACATTGCTCGTGATTCTCTTTGGACAGTTAATGATCAGGCAGAATGTAATTTTCTTTACGCTCAATGGAAGAATTTGGTTCTAAAAAAAATAGCCCTTCTCCCGATGCCGAAATTACTTCAAAGAGAGGTGCTGTTTTTTGTTCGTTACATCAGGTTAGAAATCAAAAAATGGATGTCGAATCACCGTCGAATACTTCGTTGCTTCGAGGAACCGACTAGTTTCCATTGGAAATCCAGCGGGAAAATCAACTACGAAGAAACTGCAAAAGCTTTGATAAGAAATGAGAAACTGGATATAAGAACTCGTTATGCCCTCGCGAGTTTTAACTATTTAAAAGACGATGCAATTTATCTGTGGAGTAAAGAAAGAATGAGTTGGGGTGTGAAGTATTTGATCAGCCATGATCACCCTTGTCTAAAAATTTGGAACAACTGCATGAAGAGAAGAAGTGCTATTGAATGGGATAATCTCGCAGATAACAGAACAGGTTTTGATATAGGTATTCTTGACGATAGCTCCGAGAGTTGGCATTCGCACTATCATTTAGGGATAAGAACAGTATTTACCAAGTTAGCTACAGATAAAAAAATAGAATGGTTGAATTATTCTATAAAATATGAAACTATCGATAGCGAGGATTTTCTTTTCTGTCTATCTCACTTGAAGGCTCACCAAGAAAAGGAAAGTATTTTTAGAGAAAATCCGTGTCAGGTACTCGGGTATTTTTTGGATTGGCCTTTGCAAAGTGAGTTCCTAGAAGTCGCAGAAAATATGTGGTCTTTTTTATCTGGAAGTATATTTTTTTTCCTGCTACACTTCATTATTTACGAAAGGATTCTCAAAGAATGGGACGATTACGACTATTTTTATCTTCTTCGGGAATTTTGGCGTCAAAGCCCGATTCATTTAAAAGAATGCATAAAACTGAAGAACATTTATCAAGTTGTGATGCTTGCAATTGATTGTGATGACACAAGCTCTTTTCATGAACAAGAAATTGTTCAATATTGTGATAACATTTATTTTGCATTTCACTTTCCACGAAGAAAAAGTATTTCTTAAATTCTTTAGAATTTATATAAATAGCCAAAAAATTAACAATTTTCTTTTGCAACTTGAAACCCATATTGTATTAAAGAACTATCAAAACAATCTGAGAAAATTCATAAATAAATATTTTTATTGGATTAAATGAAGTTGAAAAATTCTCTTTTTTTATTAAAATAAACTTTCAATATGTCTTCAAAAACTGTTTTTTATTATAAATCATTTTATTTCACCTTCCGGTGTGAAAAATCATTTTATTAATGTATCAGCTAACGTTTCATATCTTGAATAAATATATAAAAATGTATAAAATGTTTCATGCAAAGTTTTGCAAAAGAACAGACTTAGCCATCAAAGCTGCGCTTTTTTTTATAATTATTATTAAATTACTCAATCTAATATAAGAATTAGTAACGATGAAATATCGAGAAATGGACTATAATAAAATTTTCCGATATTAAAATTAACGGAAACGATAAATTATTAAATTGAATACTTTTAAGCTAAATGTAATTAAAATTATAGCAAAGGATAAAAAAAACAATTCAGTGATCAGGTACGCCCAAAGAGATTCACCTAAAACAATAGCCCCTTAGGTGGCTAATATAATCATTTTGTCTTGTTAAGAATTACAAATACGGTGTTGGCTAATTTAAAGAATAAGCTCTAAGCTTCGGCCTCATTTTCTGATAAAAGAAATGTTCCAATATTAATATAAATTAGTATGATATAAACACATAAAATCTTAACTTAATCAATTCATCTTAATTAGATAACATTGTTAGAATTATAATATTTTTAAGTAAATAAGCAGTTTTTTGCCTTAATGCAAAATGAATACTTAATTTTCTATGTTAATGTATAGGGGACGAAATTTCGAACATATTTTGTACAGGAAAAAATTGATTTATTCAAACAGAGTTGAATACTTCAGAAATATACTCTTCTCTATAGGACAGCCTAGCCGGAATACTATTTTATGTCGTTATTAATAAGCTTCTTAAAGTTTAAAACTGATATCTGTATTACAAGTATTAACGTATTTTACACTGTCAGCGACACATGGCACCAGATTAAATATATTCAGCAATACTTATTTTTTGTCATTCAGGCTTATTTTTGGTGAAAACTTCCCCTTTCTTTCCCAAATGGAATCGCCAAAAGGCGTTACAGTTTCTCGTAAGTTGTGTCAAATGGTTGACAACAGAAAAATGTGTGTATTGTAAAAGTAAATTTTAACTATGTGAAATGAAAGAGGGAATATATGTGGGATCTAAGATCTGTCGATCTACTATATCAGACGACAGCCATGATGTTCCCAGAGCGCCGCTTAGCGCTTCGAGAGAGATTCGGAAAAGTGAGACAGAGAGGGAGCGAGATGCTGAACAAGACGGCTCAGGAAATTGTGCTAGACGTTAAATCTATGATTACGCGAGTTTAATCAATTTGTTTTGTGTTTTAATGTTCTGTCCTACGTCAGCAAATAAACTATGTGTGTAATAAGTAGTCGTTACTTTGAATCTTTACACACATAACATATATATTAAATTAATTATATTGAAATGTTATTCTAATCATAATGCACTGAATTAATTTTTTGATGAAATAAAATGGCTATTTTTTAAGTAAGTTTAATTTAATTTTTTTATTTCCATTATTGTGCTGAATGGATTACGTATCACATAAAACTTAAGCATTAGAACCAGAGGAACAATTATTAATATAATATTGATTCAAAGACTAAATTACTTCTATTGCTTTTATTACTTTTCTCTTTTATAATCTGAAGTGATCCGTTTTCGCTACTTCAAATACTTTTTTTTAATCCAATGACTTGATAAATGAAAGTATAATGAGATTGATGAAATGTTTTCAGTGGACAAGGAATGGAAAATATTCCCAATTTCATTCAGTGATATTTATATAAAAAATGGAAGGTATAAAAAAAAATAATAATACAAGAGAAAGAAAAAAAAAGAAACTGAAAATAGTTCAGAAAGAAGTGGTTTCAGAAAATCGTTCAGAACCCACAGAACTGAAGGGTTTGTGTCAATATGAGCATACATGGAATGAAATGATGACTTTTTTGGAAGTTTTTCACATTTACCTAATTCTCATCGTAAATGTTAAAGAAACTTTATATCAAGCTAATAGTAATAGAATTGTAATTTTTATATTCATAAGACAGTAGAATGTAATAATACACACACACACACATATATATATATATATACAGGATGTCCATAAAAAAAACTTCTCCATTATATAGACCGGCTGCAGCGTAGCTAATCTGTCCAAAGTCCTCCCGAGTCGTGGTGTGGAAGTTAGGAGAGGGGTTACAAGCTCAAGTGTCGTCTTTGCTTCTAGTGGGACATTAATAAAACCAAACCTTTATATAAACCACGAGGGCATTTTCCGCTCAAACAATCGAAATGAAATTTCAGATATTACACTCAGGAACATTGAAAATAGCGCACTAAGAAGGAAGCGAGCGATAATCGCGAAACTTTGAAAAGTAATTGAATGATGTCCGTTATGAAAATGATCCAAGTCTGGTGCGAATGCGCACGACCATACATCCTTCAATGGAGCTGCAATCAGAAAATGAGTCTTATATAAAACACAGTACAGTGGAAGATTCCTAACGTAATGATTGCATTCGGAAATTTTTTTCCTCTCTGGTTTTCCACCAGCGCCAGAAGCTGCTCCCTGATTGGATAGTCAGATGAATTTCTCTCCTGTCACAAAACAATTTTCAACCAATAGTAGTAATTTTTATATCTGTATTTCTCCCACAATTTCGTGAAAATTTTTAAACTTAATGTTTTTAATTTTTAAATCTTTTAAAGTGGCAATGTAATTTTAAATTATTTTTCTAAATTTATGGGGAAGTAACAGGCCGAAGCAACTCATTTAACAGTTTTTTCACCAAGAGATTAATGATCCCAAGACCTATGTACTTCAATATATATATAAGTATCACATTTCGACTTTAGGGGGACTTAAAGTGAATGCAGATGTCAGGTAGACGTGTGAGAAGACATTTCACACAGTTCAGCTAATTTGAGAGGGGCTTGTTCATCGGAATGAACACAGCAGGCTAATCGACTCGTAGTGTTGGAAGCCAGGTCGATCGTTCGGAGAGTGATGTCTGAACATGTTGGGAACAGTGGACACGTGACCCACGTGCGGAGAACATCATCTGGAGTTGTGACATTGGGCTATTCGCAGTTTCTCTTCACTAACCTTCAGGACTTTTAATTGAGATTGATTGCTTTTGCTAAACAACCTTTGCCCAACCAAAAATGAAACGTGAATATGTAAAGCAGGTAGAAATGAAGTGAAGCGGGAGAGTTAGGAAATATATAAACTCCGACTGAAAGTAGCAAGAGAGAGGCTGAAGGAGAAGTTATAGATAAGCTGAAGGAGAAGTGGAAAGAGAGGTTGAAATAGGTAGTTAGACTAAAGATTGATACAAGAGGTTTAGTGACTACTGTTTTCAACAGTTGATCCATAGTCTGAGTTGCAGTCGAGGAAGGATTAGTGGTAAGAGTCTGTTAGGTTACTATTGGTGGGTTGAATTTGGGTAGTAGAAAGCTTCCCCTGGAGAGCATATTTAGTTGTTGCTATAGTAAATAGAAGTTAATAAATTCCGTAAATATTGTTCTAGTGTCTCTTTGATTAGTTATTGTGTCTTAGTGTTTAATAATTGAATCTAGTTATGGCACAAGAGGCAGCCCGGGTTGGACAAGCGTCACAGTGTTACCAGGAAGATGACAAGGCGAGAGGATCGTGAGCCAAGCGCTCGTGGATCTCACAGAGTGATTCGTTCAACGATACAATCTGATGTAGGGGTACCGGATGTTCCGCGAACCATTTCTTAACGCCTTGCGGAATCTGCAATCCATGTGCCGTTTTCATGTACTGCAATTAACCCTTTCGCTACTGGAGGGAGAAAAAAGAAGTGCTTCTCTGGTCCCGTGGCTTCTTACCGCGGAGTGTCACTCTGTGCCCAGACGATTTTAGATACTAAGCCTAATTCGTGAAAAAAATTCCTCTAAAATCAGCTATTCATTAAAATATTTTGGTATTTACATATCTTATTTAAAATGCATTAAAAATGTATAAAAAAGAGAAAAGCTTTAATCGAAAATTGAATGTTTTATACATAAAATTACATAAAAAATCATGCTTTTAAGAAAAAACAAAATATATTTACATATGTTACATAAATTTCATGGTGTTATGATGTACCATTACATGGAATATATAGATATAAAAGAAAAATCTTATTTTGCTGTATGGTATATTTATATAAAAAAAATTCAATGCATAGATTCATTCATTAATTAACAAATCTCAGTATCAGATAAATACTTTCTTTTCGTCATGACTGTCGCTACAAATAAAAACCGACTGAATGAAACGAATAGCTGAGAGCATCTGCTACCAAAAGTCCTAACCCCCATTAAGGGCCATAAATTCTTCTCCGAACTTCTAAGAAGCAAGCAAGAAAGGAAAAAGTAAACTGAGAGCAAGTGCACGCTTTAAATTATATCATTACATTTAAAGAACCGCGCCGCAATATGTGCTTTTAACAATAACCCCCTCCCCTCCTCCTCCTGAGAAGTGATATCCAAGCCCATATAACCAAGATCAACATTCCAAATAACCTATCTATATAGATTTCGCGGTAATATAACACCATCTAGTAATATTAAAAAATCAAATATAACGTTCCCTTTATGCGTATCACTATTGATACGCTGGTCTGCAGAAGACATTCCGGAGCGTATCTATTGTGATACGCTGGGCACAGGAGAGCCACCGCGAGCGTATCAAATGTGATACGCTGGTAGTGAACGGGTTAACACTAAAATATCGGCGACTTCGTCTATAATGGTGCGAAGCCAATGTGACGTGGAATGCCAAAGATCGGCAAACAGTGGTGCTTAGTGATGAATCCGGGCTTGTTTTGGGACAAATGATTGCCATGTACAGGAGTGAAGGCTCCCTGTCGAACGGTACAATTCCATCCTCGCTTTCTCACGACACATGTCCTGCACAGCAGGCGTCTGAGTGGTCGTAGCTTATGATAGCAGGTCCACTCTAACTGTGGTACGTGGAATCTTAGTGGGCCAGCGTTATGTTGATGATATTCTTCGACACCACATGGAATCTTTCTTACATGGTCTTCCAGGGGCAATTTTTCAGCAATATAATGCTCGTTCATATACAGCTTGAGTAGCAATGGATTTTCTACGTCATGTTCAGACTCTTTTCCGTCCGGCCCGCTCCCGGACCTATCCCCAACGTAGTGAATGAATTATATGGAGTACCTAGCCCAAAGGGCTTTGAGCTCCGATCTGAGTTGAACCTGATAAAGTTTACTTGCCCATGATAATAAAATAGGTAATTTAAAAATATTGAATTTAAAGTAAATTAAAATAAAATAAGTTAAAGAGATTAAGAAGCTGCTATGAAAGAGATTAAAAAATTAATGAGAAATCAAATTTACTGATACAGCTTGAATCAACATGAGGTAAAACTATTTCAGTGCAGAGGGGAGTGGGAGTGCAGGGTGAATTTGGCTGTCCAATCAGGAAGCGGCTACTCAGAATGGGTGTAGTTCAGAATTTTTCTCGCGGGGAAAGTGCTAGCTATATCCAAGTGGGTAGAGGAAGGTTTTCTATTGGTTGGTATTTTCAGGAAATTAAAAGAGGTTGATTTATCAAAAGTAAGCGCGAGTATTATGAGGACAAATTCGTGACCTATCCCCTACAGAGCATATATGGGACTAGACATAAACCCCAGATGATGCTTTGTCACTCTGTAAATGATTTAGAGGTGGCTGTTCAAGACTTGTGAGCCCATTTGTCTCAGGACAACATCCGACGTCTAATCCGGAAGGTGTGCGGCATGTATTGCAACAGGAGGCGGTTTGACGCGCTGCTGAAGTTGCACAGTATTTGTCTAATTGTACACACTATGTTTGCTTAGTTGTCTTGATTTTTGGATCCAGTGAATCTCATCTGTATTATTATGTGTACTAAATTTCTTTTCAATTCGAAGCTCCCTACTTGGTAAGCTATTTTTAATATTCCTAAGTGTATAATTTAAGGGTATGCGCCCAAGCTTGAGCGCATTGTGAAACAATAAATGGCGGGAGAAAGACGCATGTATGAATATTATTGTCGGCGTAAAACGTTTACAACGAGTTACATTATAGAACAATGACAATTCAAAAGAGGAGAGAGGGGGAAGCTTATTGAAATTATTTTTACCTTCGTAGACGATGAAACATTGCAAGCGGATGATTATTGACAAAAATGACGAACTAACGTCGCAGGAGGAATCTGTATAACTTCGCATTTTATGGCATCTTTAAATTCTGGCAAATCTCGTAGATTTGAGGTGTATACATTAAATTTCAGATAACCCCACAATTAGAAGTGCATTGGAGTAAAATGGGAGGATTTCGGTGGAATATGCAAAGTTATGGAAGATGACGCTATCATCAAAGTGCTGTTGAAGCCCTTGTCGCACACATATGGCGTTGTTTGGAGTAGCACTATCTTACATCCTTACAATATCATTCTCGACATTTGCTGCAGCAACTCTGAAATTAAGTAATTTTGAGACATTGTTGCATGTAAAGTGAGCACTTGGAATGGAGCACGTTTTCATACTTGTGGAAGTGATATCTTCGAAGAAGTAGACCATTAACAGTAAGGAGTTCCTTTTTATTTCTTAATATTATTCCAATTTAGCTTCTAGTTTATTCGATCATGAACTATAAATATGCTCAGATCTGATTTTATCCAGCTTCCCTTTCGAAGAGATAATCTCTGCTAGACTTTCTATCTGCAGCTTAAGTCCCTGAAAATCCTTTTATGCAATACCAAGTGATCTGATGAAACCCTTGCATATAAATTCTAAACTTGGTAATTTCTTTCGCTATTGCCACAAAGGCTGAAATAGTGCTTCTCATCTCTTCCGATTTTCATCTTGAACTTCACAGAATCAAAGGAAAATTACACCATGTAATTGCTTCCCTTTCATTCAACAGCAGTTATTAGACTTTACTCGGAGAATCAACATATATATATATGTGTGTGTGTGCATGTATATGTATTGTGGAGGTTAGCATCGATATGTTGGGGAGAACTAGCTCATTTTAAGAGGAAAAATAGTTTTTTTAATTGATAAAGAGAAACGGGAAAAAAGATAGACACGCATTTCTGTGTGCTTATACTTTGAGCTCTTGCATCCTATTCTGTGTTGTAGGTGACACGTATGTAGTTCAGCGGGACAATTCCCATGACATAACCTGACATCGGGTGAGTCAGTAAAGATATAATCAAAACAAGTATACATGTGAATAAAAACATGAAGAAAATAATAACAAAATTGAAGTGAAAATATTCTCACTTAAAAATGATTAGTAAATGGCTGAGTATTAACTATTATGAAAATCCAAAATTTAAGCAGCTGTACAATATCTGAAGAATAGAGAAGGAAAATTAATACACAAGAAATACAAGTAATGAAACAGAAATGAAATTCACTCTAAAAGATAAGAAGATCTTTTGGGGGGAAATATCTCTCTAGAGTTCACACACAGAAATAGAAATTCCACTAAATTAGTTTTTCAAATAATAGCGTCCTGAGTCCACAGTTTGAAATATTCAGCACAAGTACTAGTTTTCACTGCCCCTTCAAAAAGCCATACTTTGGAACATCGTAATTGTCGTTCAGTTGGATTTTCGTTATCTTGTATAGACCTAAGTAGTTTGGTTTCAATTTGAGACCTGGTCCCAGTTGAGTACGCTTGATGGCAACAAGATCACAGAGTTTGAAAGTAGTTGCTGGTTTTCGACGGAGGTTGTAATTTCTTCTGTTTTCCTCTTGACCTTTCAGGATTTGTTGTTAAGCTAGTTTCCTTAACTCGTCATGGTTGTTGACGAAGTCACCAAGGATTCCTTCATTAAGTACACTGCTTAAAATTGCAACACCACAAAAGAATGATCGGACGAACGTCAGAATCACTTGAAAGGAAGAAGTTGGGATATGCAACTAATTAGTATTTCAACGCATTTAGACGACGTAGGAAGGAGAAATGACATAGGAAACACTGCATAAAAGAAAAGTTGTGTAGTGGATTTCTCAGTCAGAAAGCGCTTTGTAAAGTCGGAGTTTGCTAAGAATATCGTCTTATGCCTCGAATAAGAAGAAATGCTTAACAGCAAGTGTCGGGATTCTATAGAAGCAGGATCAATGATTATGGACAGTGTGGATAACCGTTCCGTGATATCGCACGTCACACTGGTCGAAATCCAACCACTGTGATGCGAATATGGAATCAATGGATTGCTGAGGGTCATATTGAACGGCATGCAGGATCTCGACGCGCTCAGATGACTAATGCCGAGCGGACATGCATATTGTGAGCTTAGCCGGACAAAGCCATACAATCATATCACGTACTATTAGTCAGAAAAAAGGCATATTTGCAGCACGCCCAGATCCGTACATACGGAGGGATAACGTTTGCAGCCACGTGGACTGCCAGCAGCACGGCGACCGTTACTTCGGCTTCCCTTGACAATACAGCAAAGAGAGAGGCTGCAACTCTGGTGTGCCGAGCGACCAAGATGGATACAGAAGTTGGCCGTATACGTGTCTGGAAGTTCCGGAGAGACAGCTCGTCACTTGCTTGCATTCGATGTCAGCATATGAACTCTGCATCTGATGTGACGGTTTGAGCAGCCACTGGGTACACGAAACGCACATCTCTAGTCCTGATCGACGGTAGTTTGAACGCAGATCGGTACATTTCTGATATCTTATGTTCGGTGATATGCTCTATATTCGCTGCTTACCAAACGCCATCTCCCAACAAAATAATGCAAGAACACATGTTGCACATTGTGCTCTGACCTTCCTCGGTGCACAGGGTATTCGATTGTTACTCTGACATGCATGATCTCCAGATCTGTCACCCATTGAAAACATCTGGTCATGGGTTGCCGAGAAACTGGCCCTCCACCCCTCTACAGCTAATAAAAATTGATGAAGTGTAGCATAGACTTGAAGCAGCATGGATTAAGTTCCCCGTTTTTGTCATCCCAGCCCAGTGCAATTTATGCCTATTCGGGTAAGGGCCGTTTTAACTGCCAGAAGTGGCAGGTTTTTCTACTAATTTCGCACTCCTATAAACCCCCAAACGGCTTGCAAATGTAATCATTTTATCTTCATGCCATACTGTTTTCATACAATAAATATCTTTTTTTATTTGCTTTCCTTTATGATGTTCCAGTTTTAATGGTTCCAGTTTATGATACTGAGTTCTCGTGGTGTCTTCATTTTTGTACAAAGCAGCAATTGAAAGCGAATTGTTCAATACTTCGTTGGAATGTTGAATTTATAACCTTCTGGACTTCTTTCACGTACATACACCATTTTTCTGGACTGACTATGGATTTTTTGGATATAACTGTTTCTATTGTAGAATTTAAAAGCTCTATTTGTCCATTTCCTCAAGGTAATCCGGTGATGAATGGGAAACGTTCGATATTTTCACTACTGCAATACTCTGGAAACTGTTTGGAAGTGATTACAGTATTATGATCAGAAATAATACCAGATGCATTGCCAAATATGTATTTTTGATTTTCTACTTTTGTAATAACTTCTCAATATCTATTGACTTCGTTGGGTACAGACATATGAATTTTGTGGAGTCAATGACGGAAAAAATATGTTTGTAGTTCTTGTTTGTGGTAAGGAATGGCCCTGAATGATCAATATGATATGTGTGTAGAGCAGAGGTCTCCAAACTTTTCAGCCCGAGGGCCACATTAATTATCAAACAGCAGATTGAGGGTAACTACATACTCGAGGTCCAAATAAAAAAGAAATAAAAAAATAGATGTTTTTAATTACTTATTTCATATTATTTTATTCAGTTATTATTTAATAACAAATTGATACATTACATATTCCCTTTGTAGTTTTAGATTAAGAAAATTTTAATGATTAATTATGTCTGCAGCAAAGGCCAATTTCCATACCCACTCTTCATCAGACAGTAATTGTTGTGGCTTTTCTTTACTTTCCAGGAAGTCGCCTATTTTCTTTCTTAATTCAAATAGTCTGCTCACAACTTATCTATCTTACTGCTGTGTAATATGACAAATGTTGCGATTCTATGACTGCATCTTTCAACATGTCTTTGAACTATCTATGATTGAGCCCATGTAACATTAACAAATTCACTATCTTGATCGGTACAATGCTAATATCCACGTACTTACCACACAAAGCTTGCTAGTGAATAATGAAGCTGTGGTCAGGAAATCGTTTTCGTTTTCTACATCGGTTGCATATCGCACAGTTTCTTTTACTATGAGATCGTTAACTTCATTGGAATAAAATTGCTCAAAAAGCTCCGACGGAATTTTATGTTTCAATGCAGTTTCCATCTGCGAGAACAAGTCACTTGCAGTTGATTCAGCCTGCAATTCCCATTTTGTATATTGCGTTGATTTTGTCTTTATCCAAGATGACTGATGTCTTTTAATATTTTTCTGTGCTTTGTTATCGAAACACTAGAGCTTGTAGACGGTTCAGGCTGGAAACTGACTCCTGTTTTAACCTACAGAGAGCCAAAAGCATCATTTACAATAATCACACCAATATTTACAACATTGTCTTCCCTTTCATCTTCGTCAGTTAGTTCACCTGGCATCAGGGGGTAACGAAACTCAGCAATTTCAACATCGCTCTCATCTGAATCTAAACTCTTTTATAATTCCAATGCTTCCTCTAACTTTAGAAACCTTTGCATTGACATAATTCAACAGGGGTAAAAAACTAGAATCGATATCTTTTTTACTCTTAGTTATAAGGGGGGAAATAATGAGTCAATTGAATGCTTATCGTCCCACTGTCCTATTAAGAGGACAGTTAAAAATAATGCCCCAAATTTATTTGATAACAATACAGCTTTAATTAAACACCTGGATTATAACAAATGAGTACTATCAAATAAAAAAAAATGCCCAGCCGAGTGTCCAAAGTAAAGTGATAAAGATTCTGCAGCCACAAAGAGAAGATACAAGCCACACCCTCTAATGCGAGAAATAAACAAAGTTTCCAGGTGAGGAAGGAAGTGGGGAGACGCATACCGCATGTTATCAGAAGCTTACACAATATCCCTACATGTTACAGTTGCCAAAATGTTCGCATCAAACAAATACGGATCTTCAAATGCTACTTTTTCAGCTGTCCTTTAAATAAGACAGGTGAATAATATGGGTTTTAAGTTAAAACTTACCAGAAAGAAATCAGCAAATATATCCACTTACGGTACAGAGATTGTTGTTTTTAATGTTTCCTCTTCAAAATATTCGAAAAATTCTTGTTAATATATATATATATATGCGTATATATATATATATATATATATATATATATATATAATTACGCGGAAGAAATAATCTATAAATAAAATAGAGTGCAACATACGTTTCGCAATTTGATGCTGACTGATACTAATACCTCCTCGTCGCGTCAGTCAACCGCAATTGGCAAACTGTGGTCAAAATTATTAAGTCTTGAACAAGTAGGAAATCATTTAAAAACTCTGCCATTATCGGGAGTTATATCATCTCATTGACTGTGAACAGAAGTAGGAAGTAAGCAGCAAATAAAGTTTTGAAATGTGGTGATGGGTTGTGTGGAAAATATAACAAACTACTGCGCGCCTCTAGTTTAAATTCGGTAAAAACGTAACGCCCACGTAAGCTGTGGATGATCTTGGCAGGATTCACGTAAATTTCCGTAATTTCTTTCCGTAGATGAAAAGGTCATCGCGGTAGACCTTTTCGTAGTTTAGAGACCTCTTGTGTAGAGAAATGGCTACGTTATCCGATAGGGTGCTGTAGACCATCTTATTTTCCCCATTTGCGATTACCAAAATACATGGAACAAAATTTTGAATGAAACAATCTACTTTTTCTATAACAGAAATTTGTGGCGAAGACAAACATTGTTTGAGCTTGTATTTCTCTACCAGTAAATTTAAATTCACGATTTTTCTTCAGAAGTTCTGTTAAAGGATATGCAATGATGGAGAAATTTAAAATGAGTTTCCGAAAAAATATCCAGCAAGACCAAGAAAAGATTGTAAATTTTTGTGGCATTTCGGTTCAGGAAAATTAAGAACAGCATAGAGTTTTGATGGTGACGGGTACAATTTACCATTTTCAATAACATAGCCAAGAAATTCTATTTGTTTACTTAAGAATCTACATTTTTGAAAATGTTTATCTAAACCATAAAAGGAAGCAAGTGAAAACACATTGATGTAAGTCTTCTAAGACTTTCCTTGGTATTTTTAGATTTTATTAATACATCACCCATATAAATTAAAGCACGACCTTTGATAATCAAATCCTTAAATGTTGTGTTTATGTACAGTTGAAGCTCTGTTGATGACGTGTAAAGACCAAAAGGAGCTCGTAGAAATTGAAATAGCCCATTATGTGTCACAAATGACGTACTCGTTTATCGTCGGTTATTTGGTTCTATTTCTAAATGAAAAAAAAAAAGTGTTACGTAGATTGATTGTTCAGAACATATTTGCATCTTGAAGGTTATCAAGCAGTTAGTCTATTAAAGGTAAGGAATAGTTCTATTTTACGATGTTTTATTAAGTTGTCTTAATCAATATAGACTCTAGCGGAACCGGGTTTGTTTTTTTTTTCCTTACTACAACTACTTAGCTAGAAAAATCAGAAGAGCATGGCTCAACACTACCATCAGCCAACCATTTCATCACTTGGTCATCTACAATTTTTCTTTCAGTAAAAGGTAATCGTCGTGGTCTATGTGTTATTAGTGTTACAGTCTTTAAATTGATAGACTTCTGGATATCATTAGTTTTAGTCTTAAATGATTTACAGCTGGAAACCAAATTATGAAGAATATTTCGTTGAGTTTCAGTAACATTTGATCCGATTTTGAGTTCCTATTTATCATTCATTGAGATGTTTTTTTCTGTTTTAGAATCCGAAATTTTTATTAATCATAGTTTCCTTATTAACACCACAAAAGTCTGCAAAAGATTTCTGATTATCTCTATTACTTGTATACAACTACCGATTGGTGTAATGTGTATATTCCCAAACGCTGTAAGTGACCCATGAAAAGAAGTTAAAGATGGTGAACCAAGTTTGTTATATATATATTTCGTAAGAAGTCGGAATCAGTATCGACCAATACAGAAAATGAATTATCATTGATAGTAACAGTTTTGTACATCAAAGGAGTTAAAAGATTTATAGCAGACACAGCATTATCGGTTCCATTTGAAACAGGTTTGTTGGTACACTTTGTAGAAATGTGTCCAAATTTTTTACAAATACTACATTTTAAGCCTTTATATTAGTGGGGACTAAAACGAGAAATGTGTCCTGTCATGTTACAATTAAAACAAGTTCTTAGTTTGTTGAATGCATTATCAATTCGGGTTAATGAAAATTATATCTCGAGTTTATGTCGCTTCCGCGATTGAATTCAGAGGATAATGCGATAGTTTCTTTGTAGAAAGGGATTTTTATTTCTATTAGTGACTATTTTATCATAAATACGAAGTTCCTCTTTAAATTCTGAAATAGACTTAACACCGTAAAAAAAAGCTTTTAATCCATGGTTAATCCTGTATGCCAGTTACAATATTCAAATAATAAAGATTCGTCGATAGTTTCA
>BMAW01121280.1:0-13558 GCA_019974015.1 Nephila pilipes | reverse complement strand
GATCCATGCTGCTATATTACAGCGAGGGCAAAAGGCAACCTGAGTAAGAAATGAGTGAGCGGCAGCATATGTATGGCGAACCGTGCCGTTATTATGATATAGCACCCATGATGGAGAGCAGTTATGCGGTTGATGGTGTTAACCTTATATGGGCATATATGTTATTATGCCGAAAGCAGCGAGCGGTGATGAACCTTGATATGAGCATATGATATATGCGTGAAGAGTGGCAACCAAGAGAGTATGAAGGATATTGCGAACCGCGATATATGCTATAAAGATTAGCAAACCATGCTATGCTTTATGTTGGGTTCGAGCGTATATACAAGATATATGTTGAAGGCGCGATATGTTGTAACCGATGATATGTTATGGGGCGAGTGGGCTATGAACCATGATGCAGTGATATTATGCGTTGAAGATGAGCGTATAACCATGCTATATGCAGGCGAGTGTGAGCAGCGCTTAAACCATGCGATAGCGGCGCAGCGTTATGTTGGCGATATTGATATGCGGCGGTCCATATTTATGGCAGAGGAAGGCGAGCAGCGCGAAGATGGTTACTTATTAAACCCCTGCGGATAGCGCGCTGGCTTTTGCCATTTGTTGATAAACCCGCTGATGCATAGCGGTGAACCGCGTTGTTTATACGGCTGGCGCTATGTGCCGTCCCGATGGTTGCATATAGCGATGAGATGCGAGCGGCGAACATGAAGCGCGGCGGTCCGCGATGGTTAGCGCGCGGCGAGCAACTGGCGTTATCGGAAGCGCGCGCTGGCGCTTCGCTTAACCCGCATGACACATGCCATGTATTTATTAACCGACAGCGGCGATGTTGCCGCCATGCCATTTAACCGCTGTGCGCCACATTTGCCATTGATGCGCCAACCTATTATTGCTTGCGCTACCATACGCCAGGCATGGCTGGCGAAAAGCGCCATTGCTATGCAGAACTATTATTGCTGATGTTATTACGCGGCTTATAGCCATGCAATACGCGACATGAGGCGTTTATTACATGCAAATCATTGGCCACGGTTGCTTATTAACCATGCCATGATATTGACAAGGCTGGCGCATGGCGCTGCAAACCGTTATTATTAGTAGTTATATGTTAACTTCAGTGATATGTTATTATTATTAACCGAGGGCGCTAAAGAGTTGTTGATATGTTATTGTCCTGGCGTTATGCAGGTCTCGATAGCGAGGATATTATAGTATATTATTATGGCAAGGCTATGCAACCCATATTATGCAGACATGATGCTGATATTAACCATATGATATAACCTATATATATGAGAGCAGAGGAGCATATGGCAAGAGCAAAACCGCGGCATGGCGGTATATGAGCAACCTACATAAAGTAAGAGCGAGGCAAGTATAACCAGTGGTGGTGGCGCTGTTGAGGAGAATCTGCGCTATATGGGAACGGCGGCGTATGGGGTTCTGGCAGGGAGGTGAAAGTTAACTGATACATATATATAACCAGTGTAAGTATAGTAATCAAGGCGCTGCAAGAGTACATAAGTTAAAGCAGTGGTAAAGATATATTAGCTATACATACAGGGCAGGCAGAGTATAACCCGGTATGCAGGATACATAAAAATATATCCCAATTTGCTGCCAACCTCTTCGCTAATCAAAAGCGAAACCGAGAGCAACAAGCAGCTATCAAAACTAGTCCTGATAAACGTTGATTAATCAAAAGCAACTAACTACTAAAACAAACCTCAAAAAAGTTAACTAAATACATCAAACAAAAAATTTAATCTGGACACAAAGAACTATTAATAAAAATTATAAATTATTTAAAAAAATAAGGAACACTTGACTGACTGTCACGATAGAATTCTAAACTATTCAACCGATTGACTTGAAATTTAGTATAATTACCTATTTTATGATGTAGACGCTCAATAAGAACGGATTTTACGTAAATTCTTATCCTAAAATGATTTTTTGTATCCACATCTTTTCTGCATTCATCAATTATCAAAATTTATACATAAACCGACGCCATATTATGTTTTTTTTATATGTATTATGTGCTTTATTATCAGTTCTCAAGTTTACTTTATGAGATTTGTGAGAATGGGAAATATAGCTTTTTATTGAGGTGCTGATAGAGTGAGTTCAAGAACGCCGGGATTTTGAAAAATACTCAAAGTCGGTGAATTTCATTTGAATATGCTCACCCAAGACAACTACAGTAGGGGATGTATTATAATATCATATATACACAATTGAGTCCCTGGTGTTCCTCATGATTAGGATCTATCACCAACACGCCTTCCACCGCCAAAGCTGAAGATTTCAGTGACCTTGCATTAGAATTTTAAAAGCCATAGTATCCCAGTTGTTTTCGATCGTTTTGCTGACAGCGATAATTTTATACAGGGAACCCAGGGCGTAGCCGAAATGGCGATAAAAGAAGAGCGATAATGATTGATAAATATATAAATCTAAACGCACTTGCGTGAAGATGTTGAGTTGGCTTTTTACAAAAAATAAGGTAATTGTAGTGTTATTCATGTCATTGATAAAAAAAAATTGCGCTATCGAAAATATTTATTTCATGTACGCACACCGTAACCCAATGTTTATGCAAAAGTTTTTTTCGTATGTTTTAATTCATTTTTGAAGTTTTGGTTTCTGAAATAAGTGTTTTTTGATTTTTTTAGTATTGATATTTTATCGTTTCTTCATAATACAGTAATCGATTTTGGCCGCGCTGGTGATTTTAAGAGCTGTTTTGTCTTATTCAACTGCAGTTCCAGATGTAGCAAGCTCGGATAGCGCACTGAGCTATCCCTAAGTAAAAAAGTGATGGACGTAATGGGTGACTTTGCTGCAATTTTGTTATGTTTCATTTTTTTTGTTAGTATTTTTGTTGAACGAAATTAATTTGATTTTAAAAAATTAATTTTGCTTATATTTTTAACCTGAAAAGCAGCTTCACGTTGGTTAATACAAATTGTTTTACATTTACTTTCTTTCTCATATTATAGTTTTTAATAATGGATGTTGAATATTGATGTAGATGGAATATCTGTCTCTTTCTTAAGTTTTTAAAATTTTATGATTTGATGCATGTTTATTTTCGTCTCTTGTCTTGTTGGTAAGTCTGGTGACACATATCTGATGGCGTATAAAATGAGTAAAATATTATTGTTTCTCACGTTTAACAACCGAAAATGGCTTTTGAACTGCTACACTCAACACAATTGGCGCTCCTGCAATTAACGCTTTATATTTAATGAAAATAAAGCCAAACACGGTATGGATCTATTTCGGTGAACATATGGCGGCGGCAGAGCTATTTCCTGGTCAGTTCAAAAGTTTATCACGCGATGCTGCTCTTATAGTTTCTCATTGATAGGCTAAATTCAGGAAGGGGGGGGGAGCCATCTTACAGGAAACTGTAATAGGTCATTTTGATCGTCTATATTAAAATAGTTGGATTAACATGAAGTTAATCTGGTGGATGATAATCTGTGAACAAAATGAAGAAAATAAAATATCTTTAGTGTTTCAGCCTTCCAAGAAAATGTATCTATGCTACTTTCAAAGATCCAATCAATATCTATCATTAACGTTCATCAAGTTCATGAATCGACATACGATGTGGTATCTCTTCACCAATAGTGCTGTAAAAAAAGAAGAAGAAAAGATCTGTAGTTCAATTAGAGGAACAAGACAAGCTGCTTTTAAAAGTATACCAAAGTCTTTTCTTTGAAATATGATAGAAGTTGTTTCAAAATATACTAAACACCTTGAAGTATATATACAGTACGAAAAATACTTCTATCAACCCTCAACGGTGCAGCTAAAAATTAAATACAATGAAACAAGATCAATGTTTAATTATATGGACTTAAGGCTTGGTTTTAAAATTATATATATGTAATGGATATTGAGACTTATTCAAATGATAAAATCCAAAAATTTGAAAACGTTTGCCCTGTTCTGAGGTGCTACTAAAAATGGATAGAAGAACCTCCAGGAAATGTAAAGCTGCAGTGGTAGAATGTCCCGCTTTTTCCTTATTAGGATCCCACCTTCTGAACCTTTAGTCTCTTAACCAAGGCGATCAGCTTTCTGTGAAACATTTTCTTTCTATAATTATTTGAACCACGGTCAAGTATTTGAGAACGACACCTTCAGAGCTGGCACCCCCCTCTCCCCAACATCCACCAACCATTGGGAGGAATTCTGGGGCCCCTTGTTAGATTTAACGTATCAGCTCCGCCATGTTTTAAGTGGTCTCTTTAGTAAGACGTAACCCGCAAATTGAACCATGCAAAAAGCGCTCCGCAAGAAACCCGAAACCTGACCACTAGGTTAATGGAAATGGAACACTAATATTGTTACAATTTAACCAAATTATGTGTAACAGCACCAGACTCCAAAGTGAAAACTTAAAAAAAGAAACGTTATGAAGGATTATTTTATAGGAAAGTAAGAGGGTGATAATATATTCATTCCAAGAATACCTATTAATTCCATCAGATTATCATTTGAATAAGCGTTTGTAAAGTCAAAGTTAGACTTCATGCTTTTGAGATGACTATCAATAAAGCATACAAGGCAGAAAGCTTTTAAAATTAATAGATTTTACAAAAGTGTCTGTTTTTCACATGGTCAATTTTATGTGGCATGTCTGGCAGAGTTATTCACATGAAAATTAATCCTTCAAATCCCAGAAAAACGAATCTGAAGAATGTGTCTACAGAGGAGAAGTTTTGGAATGTAGTATATTATTCTTATTATGCTTTTTCTTTTTATATTTAACTGTTATTTCAAAATTAGAAAGATAAATATTTGAATGTGTATTAATTAAGATAAATAAAATTGATATCATAAAAAATAAAAACAGTAGTTGTCACTCTACAAATTTCCATGAATCAAATAAAAGACAATAAAAATAGACATACAAATTGATTCAACAGGTTTAAAAAAATAAAATATAGTATTTATAAATGTATTTTTATTTTTGAAAAGTTACAATTTTAAATGGATTTCAACGGCCGGAGACCGCCATGTAGAAGAATTGAACGCATCGCATTGAGCATTGTAAAGTAAAATCGGTGATGCGAATCTGTTCAACGACAGATTTACTGACTCAAATTTACATTTTCATTGATAAACCATTAATCAATTGAATACTTTTCATATATGCTCGAAGTCGTGACAACTATTATTGTTGTATTTTCACCATTTTTTTAAAAAATTTAAATTCAGATTATAATTATCATTAAAAATTGAAACATTTCTTTTGATAGTTTCTTGGTCAGTCTAAAATATATATGATATCACACCTGCCCAGCTGAAGTTTTATGGTATCAGCTAGTATATATGATATATATATGAACAGTTTCATATGCTGAAAGAAAATAGAAATTTCCAAGTTTTATTTACTCAAGGCTTCAGCAGTGATAGTTGTAAAATCTTGGCCTATGTGCTCATCCGTGGATTCTTAAATCAATTCCATCCTCAGCAATGGATATAGGTCGCATGGAAACCCAGGACCCAGTCTCTGTCAAATTTGAAGGGGCCCATCTCCTCCATGCTAGAGTCTTTTTTCTGTGGGGCCATGTTGGGCAGCTTTAATCCCATCTTCATATCAAGCAGCTCAGCCGACCTTTGGTGAGCCATTATTCATCACATGTGATATATATATATATAAGCAGAGATATATATACATATGTATATATGTTATATATGAAGAAAGAGATATATATATTGAAAATATTATATATATATACATATATATATATAGGATATATAAGTGTACATATGTACATATATTATGGTATATTATATATGAAAGAAAGTTATTAGTGATATATGTGGAGAGGATATATATATACATATATACATATATTATATATATATACATAGCATATATATATATACTGCTGTTTGTAGAAAATGCAAATACCAAGAAAGAATCACTGTGAACTCAAATGAAATTTTCTAATTTAAGAAACGACTTGTGCCTGATACAAAATAAATGATGAAATTGTGTTCAAAAGAAACAAATTAAGCGTCCGTGAAATCAGTATTTTCTTGGTGGAAATAAATTGGTGCTGCAATAAGTGCTGTTATAATGACGGCGTATGGAGTCAACAGATGCTTTAGCATTCTGTTTTGAGAAGAGAATCTATTATCGCTTGTATGCGCAACCAAAGTTCGTTCTCTTGGAAAGTCCGCAGGAATGCGGATCATCGAGCTGAGACGCCGACCAACCGAAACCGTTTGTTCAATAGCGAGCATATCCGGCAGAATAAAGCAGGCCATGGCTATTGTACGCGTTGTGCCGAACAGAAGTCTCGAACCGCAAATGCCGTGGGCGCATTATCCCGGCTGGAAAGACAGTCTATGGGACGCCGAAGGAAAGGAATCGACTCTGGCCGTAGCACTTCACGACCGTACCTGTTGCTGGCTGAGATTACCTCACCGCACGCAATTGATCACCCATACGAAATCGCACCCAGAACAGCAACTCCGTACTGACCTAAGGTCGTTCACGGTCATACACCAGGAAGGCAGCGCTGACCGGCATGTAACGTCTAACACGAACACGCTTACCAGTAACCACAAATTCAGCGTGATTTGAAAAGCAGCCAACTGGTGCCAATCATTTGCCTGTCTCTGTGCTCTGAGCCCACTGCCGACGCAGCCGTCGAGCGATTCGCCGTGAGGGAATCCAGCAATATACCCTTGCACGCAATCCGCAGTGCAGTGACGGTTCTACTTGGGACGGCTGCAATTGTACACCGTGCAGTAGACTTCCCCGGAACGCTGCCAGCTGCCTGGAGGAAGCTGTGCGGATCATTCTGCCCGCCATGGAGCAGGTGTCGACCATCGCCTGAATGCCTTCTGCACGTCCAGTGCCTGTTTTCGGAGCTGTTCGGTGCTCGTTTGTCCACCAGCCTGCACCACTGTGAACTGCAGACCTCAGCCATGAGCTGCCATACGCATGATAGGAAACCTCCTTCTCAGCTGTCATCGAATCCTCCCTCGTTCAAACCCGGGTGTTGCTTGAATCTCATTCTTCCCAGTCGTGGCCTGTAATCACAAACGTTTTGCCACCAGCAAATAATCACAGATTCTTTTTCAAACCTGCCACAGGAATTTCTATTTAAGGCTGCTTTCAGTACTAAATTCAGAGGCGCGATGGCTCTGAAACTCTTTATTAATTTGTATAATATCCTGCAATTGACATTTTGCTACCATTTGACTTATTTTGATTCCTTCCATGGTGCTGTATTTTCAAATGGCAGTTTATATATATATATATATATGTTAGTATGTTTTGCATTATAAAATACTAACGCTTACTTTTACGTCTATACTGTTGCCCATCGAAATATTTAACGGTTGGTGAGAAAAATTTTGACGTTTTTTGTATTTTAAAAAAATTTTGTTCTGTTATTTTAAATAGAATTCCAAAGTTTTAAACTTGTTAATAAACTCATTTTATTTATTTCAATATCGAAAATAATATTCTTTTTTTTTTAAGCTTTGTGAGAAAAGTTTTGGAACCGAACATGTAGCAATTTGTTTTTTCACATTCGTGTGATATTGGAATTATGATAAAAGAAATAAAACTATTGTAAACCAGGAGCAGCTCACTCCTGGTTTGAGCTTACTTATATGACACAAATAATGCTAAGAATATATAGCTAAATCAAGGAATTGTTGCTCTCAAGAAAAACAGTGATATCAATCATTTTTATACATTTCTGAAAAAATTAAACTTGATTTCAGTTATTCATTGATTGAGAATTGCACATAAATTAAAATAATATGTCCGCCCATAAGTAAATGACAAAAATATGATGGGGAAAAATGAAAGAAAAGATAGAGAACCTTTTTATTCCTAAAATAAATTTTTGAATCAAGCTCAGTACAGTAAAAGGCATGAACACAAGCAACATTTTTGCTTTAGTTGTTAAATAGAATTTCATTTTCTTATACGAGTACATTTGCAAATTACATATACCCTAAATATCGCCAGTTTCTAAACACTATACATTATTGAAAAAGGCACAATTAAAATTTGAAATTATTTCATTAAATATCCTTTTAATATCGTTTCCAGTATAAAATACTTCAAAAAGAACAGAATATTTTAGAATCCATAAATTTTTGTCAACGCCTTTATCATGTTCCCTACATTTTTATTCAGATTTAAAAAATAGAAGTGATTGATTTTAATTGAGTCACGGTGAATATACTAAGCTAAAATTTCACACACATTCAATTAAGATTTCTTTTAAATCCCAGTGTGGTTTTTTTTTCTCCTCATAGAGCGCCTTGTTTGGTCGTTAGATGTCGTGGAGTGTCTCGCTCATTGAGTAATTCGTAATGATCTCATTTGCATGATGAATGCTTTTGCCCATTAAAATTCGATTTTCTAAACAAACGATTAATCTAAGTCTAGCTAGAGTGCGTGAAGCCACTTCGTTATGTACATACAGAGTTAACGAGAAACTCCACTTTTCACAAATAAAAAAGCCGCTTATTTTTTATACCAGTATGAATATTTATTGGAGCTGCATTCTGTTGTGACAGCTTTTCTTCAATTTTTAACAATTTCAGATAATTCTTTTTCTCCTATCTTAACAGGATTTTTCATGGAAAACGCAGTAGGTTTAATTAAATGCTTCATTTAATAAATATTTTTGTTTCATACCATGTTTAAAATTTACTTATTAGATACTTGAAATTTAAATTTAACTATACATTTTTATATCAGGTTATCATTATAATATTAAATGTCTTATTCAGATCGAGTAAAAAAAAATGTTTCAAAACCTAAGCCCAGCCTCATTACGTCTCTTGAATCAAGTTAAAGAGTAGAATACAAATATTCGACATACTCGGATTGATTGTTTATGAATCCTTATATGGAAAATACCAAAAAAGTATTGTTGAGCTAACTACTTTTGGCTTTCCTAAACAGACTAAAAAAATAAGTAATGTATTTAATTTACATAAAACAATTTGACTGATGGAGGATTAATAAAAAAATTTATTTAAAGAATGAAAAAAAAAATTTTAAAAAAACTGAGCAAAGAAAAGCAATCGTACGAAAGTACTTTTAATAACGGGGTGGGTAGGATTTCAAACATTTACCTAAGCATATTATTTAACTCATTTCTAAAGCATATTTATCTTATTGCAAGCGCATGTTTCATTTTATTTAACGAAAAGAAAGGTATATACAAAAAAAATTTGCAATTTTAGTCTAATGGCTTCTTGAAATATAAATAAGTTTCTAAGTTTTATTAGAATAATTCAGTTTCATAGTTTGATTTGTTCATTCTCAAAAATATTAGCCATTATTTTTGTTTTGTTCTTACATTTTTAGCACTGTATTAAAATGCGACCATCAATATTTATTTCTTTTTTTCGTTGCTTTTTATATGCCATTCAAAATTTAGAAAATGCTCTAAATTTTGAAAAAAATCAAATAATCCATTCTAATTATTACCTGAACGTATTATATATACTTCATTTGAATATCCTCAAATTTCTTATTTATAGTATTTCGCATATTAATAGCTACAACAATCGCTTTTAGTTTTATTCGTATTAGAAAATCAATCAAAATGCGAATGGCTTAAAGATTTAAATATTCGTTTATTTCTTTTATATGCTAGCAATATACAAATTTCATTTCATTATGTAAGAATCAAGGGAATTGTCTAATTGAAATAGAATTAACATGCTTGAATTCTTATTACTTTTTTTGATACATTAACTAGAATAACGCCATTAAATTAGAATAAATTTTTTTAAACATATTTTTTTCTTTTTTTTTTCCTTTTTTCTTAAGCAAACAGGCCACAAACCCCAAACACTCGTAGCTTAAACTGAAAAGAAAGATCTTCAATTCCGAAAAGTTCATATTACAATTAATATAATATTATTACTGAGTTATATATTGCCACTATGATTTGTAAATGATTACAAAATACAAGTTAATAATGAAGAAGTTTTATTAACTCAATGAAACTCAAAATACAAGATAGAGTTACCGAAAACTTGTGGGACTCAGCATTTATATATTTTCAAATATTTGAGAATCCTATTAGCCTACCTACTACCCTATTATTATTTCATGTTCTGCATGAAACAATAATGTACAATAAGTACAATGAACCATAACTTAAAGTTTCAGGCTGTTGAATAAATCGTTTCGATGGGATATCGAACCATTGTCATTCAGATTTGAAAATCCAAGTTCTCTACCTGAGAGCCACTGCGACATAGGACACATTTCGAGCTACTAATCCCCAGTTCTGCTCATAGTACACTACGGTTTTAAAATAAAATAATTTTCGGTCAGACTCTAATGAGCTTAACCCAAGCGTCAAGAATTCGTCTGCACTAGTTGGAAAAATAACTTGGTGTCATAAGCTCGAATGTGTCCATTCTAAATGTGCCACATGTCGGAGAACAAAATTGCCGCCTTGAACGCGATAAGAACTTTCGCTGTTCATTGTCTCACGGAGAGTGACCAAAACTGTCTCGTTCGGTTATCATATTTTTTTCAGATGCCCGGAGTCATCTCATAGATCGATCTTTCTTTTCAGTTTAGGCTACGAGTGTTTGGGGTTTGTGGCCTGTTTGCTTAAGAAAATGGGAAAAAAAGAAAAAATATTTTTAAAAAAATTTATTCTAATTTAATGGCGTTATTCTAGTTAATGTATCAAAAAAAGTAATAAGAATTCAAGCATGTTAATTCTATTTCAATTAGACAATTCCCTTGATTCTTACATAATGAAATGAAATTTGTATATTGCTAGCATATAAAAGAAATAAACGAATATTTAAATCTTTAAGCCATTCGCATTTTGATTGATTTTCTAATACGAATAAAACTAAAAGCGATTGTTGTAGCTATTAATATGCGAAATACTATAAATAAGAAATTTGAGGATATTCAAATGAAGTATATATAATACGTTCAGGTAATAATTAGAATGGATTATTTGATTTTTTTCAAAATTTAGAGCATTTTCTAAATTTTGAATGGCATATAAAAAGCAACGAAAAAAGAAATAAATATTGATGGTCGCATTTTAATACAGTGCTAAAAATGTAAGAAAAAAACAAAAATAATGGCTAATATTTTTGAGAATGAACAGATCAAACTATGAAACTGAATTATTCTAATAAAACTTAGAGACTTATTTACATTTCAAGAAGCCATTAAAATAAAATTGCAAAAATTATTTAATTGTTTCATACTTTTATTATTTCTGTATTTTTTACTATTATTTGTATAAAAGTTTAAAATATCTACAACATTTTGAGTTATTAAAATGTTTCGTTTTCCATAAATATGTATATTGTTACTTGAAATTTAAATTTTGCAAAGAAGTTTTCAAGTTGTTTTTAATCAAATTTAAGTATAAAATATATTATGTGACTGAATCTTTTACGGAGAAGAGAGAAAAACGCACAAAATTTTCTGATTAATATTTTTTCAAAGGAAACAATAAATAGAATTATTTTAATTGCGAAATGTTTAAATTAATTATTAATGTAATCAAATAGTCATGCAAGATTTTCTTTTTAGACAAGAAAAATAAAAAATAAAATTTTTTGAAATTTACAAGTAAAATTTGAATGTTAGGGAACATTTTGAAAAAAAAAATCATTTCTAGATTTAAAAATATAATTGAAGAACGAAAGTACTAAGTATCATATAAATAAGAAGGAAAGGGACAGAAAAAAAGCTAAGGTAGAAAAATAGGTCGATTTCCATAAATTTTGTTATTAATAATAGATGATTGCAGAAGAAAGTTTTTAACAAGGAAATGTTTTCAATCGTTTATGCTTTTTTTTTTGTATATACCTTTCTTTTCGTTAAATAAAATGAAACATGCGCTTGCAATAAGATAAATATGCTTTAGAAATGAGTTAAATAATATGCTTAGGTAAATGTTTGAAATCCTACCCACCCCGTTATTAAAAGTACTTTCGTACGATTGCTTTTCTTTGCTCAGTTTTTTTAAAAAAAAAATTTTTCATTCTTTAAATAAATTTTTTTATTAATCCTCCATCAGTCAAATTGTTTTATGTAAATTAAATACATTACTTATTTTTTTAGACTGTTTAGGAAAGCCAAAAGTAGTTAGCTCAACAATACTTTTTTGGTATTTTCCATATAAGGATTCATAAACAATCAATCCGAGTATGTCGAATATTTGTATTCTACTCTTTAACTTGATTCAAGAGACGTAATGAGGCTGGGCTTAGGTTTTGAAACATTTTTTTTTACTCGATCTGAATAAGATATTTAATATTATAATGATAACCTGATATAAAAATGCATAGTTAAATTTAAATTTCAAGTATCTAATAAGTAAATTTTAAACATGGTATGAAACAAAAATATTTATTAAATGAAGCATTTAATTAAACCTACTGCGTTTTCCATGAAAAATCCTGTTAAGATAGGAGAAAAAGAATTATCTGAAATTGTTAAAAATTGAAGAAAAGCTGTCACAACAGAATGCAGCTCCAATAAATATTCATACTGCTATAAAAAATAAGCGGCTTTTTTATTTGTGAAAAGTAGAGTTTCTCGTTAACTCTGTATGTACATAACGAAGTGGCTTCACGCACACTAGCTAGACTTAGATTAATCGTTTGTTTAGAAAATCGAATTTTAATGGGCAAAAGCATTCATCATGCAAATGAGATCATTACGAATTACTCAATGAGCGAGACACTCCACGACATCTAACGACCAAACAAGGCGCTCTATGAGGAGAAAAAAAAACCACACTGGGATTTAAAAGAAATCTTAATTGAATGTGCGTGAAATTTTAGCTTAGTATATTCACCGTGACTCAATTAAAATCAATCACTTCTATTTTTTAAATCTGAATAAAAATGTAGGGAACATGATAAAGGCGTTGACAAAAATTTATGGATTCTAAAATATTCTGTTCTTTTTGAAGTATTTTATACTGTAAACGATATTAAAAGGATATTTAATGAAATAATTTCAAATTTTAATTGTGCCTTTTTCAATAATGTATACTGTTTAGAAACTGGCGATATTTAGGGTATATGTAATTTGCAAATGTACTCGTATAAGAAAATGAAATTCTATTTAACAACTAAAGCAAAAATGTTGCTTGTGTTCATGCCTTTCACTGTACTGAGCTTGATTCAAAAATTTATTTTAGGAATAAAAAGGTTCTCTATCTTTTCTTTCTTTTTTCCCCATCATATTTTTGTCATTTACTTATGGGCGGACGTATTATTTTAATTTATGTGCAATTTTCAATCAATGAATAACTGAAATCAAGTTTAATACTTTCAGAAATGTATAAAAATGATTGATATCACTGTTTTTCTTGAGAGCAACAATTCCTTGATTTAGCTATATATTCTTAGCATTATTTGTGTCATATAAGTAAGCTCAAACCAGGAGTGAGCTGCTCCTGGTTTACAATAGTTTTATTTCTTTTATCATTATTCCAATATCACACGAATGTGAAAAAACAAATTGCTACATGTTCGG
>BMAW01121268.1:0-14769 GCA_019974015.1 Nephila pilipes | reverse complement strand
CTTTGTTTATTTTAACATGATTCTCTTAGCTTGGTTAAGCTAAAATAATAATCACGGTTCATAAGACTGTTATCTGTTAATGGTACCAGGGCATGTGGAAAAAGTAAAATACCGAATGCAGAACTGTTCCTCTTCATGACATTTGTTTTAAACGTTCGTAGAAGTTAGGAAATTTAAGTGTCTAATGATATTTTAATCATCTTGTTGAACCATAAAAATATTTTTAGTAAAAGTTTCTTTCCATTTGAGTTGAGTATGGACATGATTTTTCAGAATTAGTTTCATTTAGGTACCATTTTTAAAAATAATATTCCATAGATATCCAAACTATTTTACTCCACAAATAGAAAGCAATACACAAAATATAGTGAACAAGTTTTTATTGGTATTACGGTATATTTTCGTTGAGAAAAAAAACTGAACTTCATAATTTTGGAAGTTTTTCTTTTTCTATATAAATCTTTTTTTTCTTAAAACTTGGGTGTCAATTGGAAAAAATAATTTAGGTTCACTGTTTGAATAAGTTATTAGGTGTATAAAATTTAAGGCTATAATGAATCAATTTTCTTTAAAATTGTACCCAAGTGCAAATGTATCTCGCAGAACTTGTCCATATTCAACTAAGAGGGGGGGGGGGCTTTTTTGCATAAAATTACTCTTGTACTTCTGTAAAATGCTTAAGTTATCCGTACACATTTAAAACGTCATTTTTTGTCAAGATTTTCTAATTTTAATGTCAGTTTAAATTTTAAACCATTTTTCTTTGTAATAGTGTTTGAATTTTTACTATACCTTATTTAGAACTTAAGTTACAGTTATTTGAATTTTACTCGGTAGCTAATAATATGGCTCTTGCGCCAATAACAGGTCAATTGAAAAGTCCCCGGCCTACCATAGTAAAGCACATTTTTTTGGCAAAATTAGTTTTTTTTTATTCAACATAATTCCCTTCAATGGTTATACACTGATTATAGCGACCCTCCAAATTTTCGATACCATTTTTGTAGTACGATTTGTCCTTTGCTTCAAAATAGGCCTCGGTTTCGGCGATCACCTCTTCATTCGACGAAAATTTCTTCCCAGCGAGCATTCTTTTGAGATCTGAGAACAGGAAATAGTCGCTGGGGGCCAGAATACGGTGGATGAGGAAGCAATTCGAAGCCCAATTAATGGATTTTTGCCATCGTTTTCACTGACTTGTGATACGGTGCATTATCTTGGAGAAACAGCACTTACTTTTCCTTCAAATGCACCCGTTTTCGGCGATTTCGTCCTTCAAACGGTCCAATAACGCTATGTAATAGTCGCTGTTGATGGTCCTTCCTTTCTCAAGGTAGTCAATGAAAATTATTCCATGCGCATCCCAAATTACAGACGCCATAACCTTGCCAGCCCACGCTTTGGAGCGGGTTCATCGTGTGCAGTCCACTCGGATGACTGTCGATTGGACTACGGAGTGAAATGATGGAGCCATGTTTCATTGAGTTTGTCACATATCGACGCAAGAACTCGGGTTTATTACGCTTGATCATCTTCAAACACTGCTCCGAATCATCAACTCTTCGTTGTTTTTGGTCAAAAGTGAGCTCGCGCGGCACCCACTTTGCACGGAGCTTTCTCATACCCAAACTTCATGTCTAGACCACAGTTTAATCTTGTTTGGCGCAGCATAGCCATATCTGGCTCTTGCGCCAATAAACTTTACATTCACTCACTCACATTCTCATACCCAAATATTCGTGAATGATAGGATGTACACGTTCAGTTGATATCTTTAGAGTGTCTGCTATTTCATTCAATTTCAATTGACGGTCATTCGAAATCATTTTGTGGATTTTTTTTTATTGTTTTCGTCGGTAACAACCTCTTTTGGGCGTCCACCGTCTTTGGTGCTCATTTCACCATGTCTAAACTTAGCCTACCAATCCTTGATGGTTGATTTTCCTGGGGCAGTGTCCGGAAACTAGGCATCAAGCCAAGTTTTTGCTTCAACTGTATTTTTTCCCTTCAAAAAGCAATATTTTATCAATACGCGAAATTCCTTTTAATCCATTTTTTTCACAATAACAATAGTTGCTTCATTCAGAATGCTATAATTCACAAACTAATGATCCGACAGCTGTCAAATTTATACACCCATCTTTTGAGGATTAGGGTTAACTAACAAACATGTGGATTTAATTCTAGTAAAGCCATCTATGTGTCAGCCCGGGGACTTTTCAATTGACCTGTTAAACTTTACATTCACTCGCTCACTCAGCTAATAATCCGGTGCCTAGACTTATTTCATTGCCAGTTATGAGTCGTTTATCTTGATATAAAAATCCATCGTATACTTAAATTAATGGGAAGTTAATTAATTAGAAATTGAGCTCCATTGCTCTAGTGTAGTTAGGACTGGGAACTAGAAATTTGAAGCACCGGCTCGAATTACATCCTCATCACTCGACCTTCACTCAAAATAGAAAGCCTCGACATTTTCTTTATTATATTAAACATTATCAGTTTCGCATATTTTAATTTTTTGGCCTTAACCTGGACCAATTAACTTTTTAACTCTTATGAATAGTTTCTTACTCATTTTTAAAGAATTTTCTTCTGATCGCAAGGTAACTTTGTCTAAGTTTAAAAGCTTTTTCTCGTAATTTAAAGTGCTCAATCGAGCTGAAATTTTCTTTCCACTAGATTGTTTTGGATGACGATACGATAATTTAACTATAATTAATAAAAAAATTAATTGATTAAAATTGTTTAAAGAATTAAATTTTTCACCAAGTTTGTCACCAAATGGTAGCCAAATCCATCGCCAAGGTAAAGGGGCTATTACTTAAACTCTTGTCGACTAGTGACATCTCTGTAAATCTCTTCCTTTTGCAAGAGAAGCGTTGAAGGGAAATATCAACTTGTGTTCGTAATACTGCTCCTCGTCTTCAAGACGGGCGAATGTTTCAGAAAATGAATGTTACTCACAGGCAGATGTTACTTAAAATTTAAGGTATAAAAAAAAATTATGCTACGCAAGGTGCGAAGTTTGGAAGAAAACCCATGTTTAAAACTAGCTTTTTAGCTGTGTTATTACCTAAGAGATCAAATGAATGAGGGGGGGGGAACTGGTTTAATTGAATTAACTGGGTTTGGTAGGTAATAAATCGTGTTGCCAACGAAGGGGAGGTTAAGTTCTTTACCTAAGTTTCTAATTTGATGTAATGATGAATCTCCTGCATGCAAGACTCAAGTATGCTTAGGAATCATTGCTTGGAGTTTTTCAGCTTCATATAGGTCGAAATAGCTGAATGAGTCAATATTGAGAATCTAGAGACTAAATCTGGTTTACCTGAACACATTTCTTATACTTGGTTCCTTTTCAGGATATTTTTCTGTTATTCCATTTATTCTGCTTTTACTACCCGGTTCCGCGGTTTACATGGGTAAGTGCCAAATTAAGATTACATTCTCAAAATGCTACTGTACGAAATGTTCTTTAACTACTTCATTGACAACATTTGGATTAATTCTGTATTCATCAAAGTATTCAATATGTAGTGGTTTAAATTTTTCTAATATAATTTTCTTTTAAAATTCGATGTGTTTCAGGTGTGACAAATATATATCGATGTCCCGGAAGTCCCGAAACACCAATTCAAGTGACCATACTGGGATTACTTGGCTGCCTTGTCCTTATTCTTCGCGTAGTAAATCTAATATTAAGAGCAAACAGGAATGTATCTAGAGAACCATTATTAATAGTAATAACTGCCTCGTCTTCAATGGCAATATTCTCATTTCTCATGGCAGGTAAGAGCTCACAATCAGTTTCGAATACGATGCATTGTAACTTAATCGTAATCTTATCGGGCCTCTATTAGGAGTAATGGTGCTCGTTGGTTCAGCTTTAAGAAAAAGCAGGACGTACGGGGAAAAAATAAAACGCCGAATTTGCCTTTCATTTTTGTGACATTTGTTTTTAAAATTCTTCATTAAGCTTAGTATGTGCCCAATGATATTTTAATTTTATTGAACTAGTCGAGTCTTTTGGTCAACCTTTTTCTGGCTCTCTTTCAATTTGAGGCGACTCTCTTCTACACCAACGTTAGAAGTTAAAACTCTTTATTAACCAGCCAGAAAAGATGTCTTTTCAGCCTGGTTGGTAGGAAAGCATTCTTCGGACCTATTGGTCCAGGGTTCGAAACAAAGCTGCCTCATCAAGGTCAGCAATCTACTTTCTCCCCTTCCTGGTTGGAAAACCTTAGAGATCACACTTAGCAAGCTAGTTTGTGGTCCCCCTTACATCCGAACAATGTCCTCATTAAAGACGTCTGGACACGTGAGAAAGGGAAAACAACATTTCCGTTTCTCATGAACTTTGACCTAATAAAGTCCGATTCTCCTGGGAACCGAGAAAACCCATACATCAGGTGTCCAGTTTAGCAAATGGCAATTCTCGCCCCGTTTGGAGTGCTATTGACCAATAACTTTATTATCATTTTCAGTTACTCAACCAAAACAAAGGAATATGTCCCGTGTTTTTAGAAGAGGCGTGGTCAATTCCATTTGACCAAGACCCGTGTGGTGACCGGGGATGACAGAATATTCTCACTGTAGCTCATGCATGTCGTAAAAGGTGACTAAAATGGGTACCCAGCGTCTGGGGGTATAGAAGGGCACCCTGCCCCTGGGGATTATATCAGGGGACCTCAGGGACTTGCTTTCTTCAGGTAAGTATGGGCATCATGACCCTGAGGCACCTTAGTGATCTTTTTCTTTCCCATGGGGTTTACTGTCTTTGGTAAACACGGGTGACGCACTCCCGGGATACCCTAGCGATCCTTCTCTATTTTCGGCTTCCTTGTCAGCCATTTTTACCTTTTTTCAACTTCACGTCTAGACCACAGTTTAATCTTGTTTGGCGTAGCATAGCCATATCTGGCTCTTGTGCCAATAAACTTTACATTCACTCACTCACTCCATTTGACCAAAAATTTCCGAAGAGAAGAGACATTCAGAGCTCTACAAAACGTTCCACTAGAACATCGCGTCCAAGGATATTCCAATACTTTTTTAGCGTGCGACATGCATCCTACAATGCGTAGAAAGGGAAGTGTGACAAGCACTTTATTTTGTAATTATCAACATTACCATTTTAAATTAACCGAAATTAAAGTAGAGTAAATATTTATCAAAGTACCTCATTTTTTTTTTATTCAATGCAACCAAATAAACCAGAACGTCGCAAGTTAAAATGGGCATGATTTTTAAGATAGTTACATTTATGTACCATTTTTAAAAATATTCCGTAAATATACAAAAATAGTTTATTTTTCATAAAGATAGCAATGCAATAATAGTGAACAGATTTTTAATGATATTACTGTACATTTTCTTTGTAAAAATTTTGCAGAACATTGTAATTTTGGACATATAGTTGTTTTTCCTTTTTTCACATACAAAATCACTTTTTATAATTTTAGTGTTAATTGGAGAAGTATTTTAGAATCGCTATGCATAGGCGGCTCCTATAGAAGCATAAAAGAATTTAGAACCATATTGTATAATTTTCTTTAAAATGGTGTCTAATTGCAAATATATTTAGCAAAGCATGACCATATTCAAAAAGGTAATAAACCATTTTTTAAAAACTTTTACTGTTCTATAGGAAGATTAAAGTATCATTACTAGGCACACAAAGGTTTAAGCTCTACACTAATTTTGAAAAGATGTATCATAAAAACAAGGAGTCTTGTGAAGAATTGTGGAATTCTATAATCGTGTTCTAGTACCCTTTATACAGAGCCTTTCAAACCTTTTTTCCTGTGCGTGGGTTAATATAAAATTTCCGTACAGCTATTTCGAGAATAGAGAAAAAAATATTTCTACATCAATATAATTCTTGAGTACTCTAATAATTGCTTCGATGAAGTTATATCAGAAATAATTGCACAAGTAAGCTTTAATGAGATCAAATCAATAATGAGAAGTGTGCAGCAGTTTTCTTCAAACTAAAAACTTCCCATTTCTCTAGAAAGCACAATAACTTAATTCCACGTTCGGATGAAATTTCTAAACTTTTTTGCACTAATTGTTTTGGAAAACTAATTTTTGAAATGAGACTTCATATTTAAAGATAGTGATTAAAGTCACTGGGAATTTGATAACATTTCTGATGACACAAGTGAAAGGTGACATTTTTAACATCGACAAATTTTAACATTCGAAAAGCGGGACACCATTGACATGTTTTTGGGGAGGGGGCGTTCCGATTAAAACTATAGTATCCCTACCATTGGTACACAAATTTCTTACCTAAATAGTCTGAATAGCTTAATTGTTGACATCACTTATTATATTAGCAATAGCACTCAGTATAATGTGTATCGTATAAGAAATTACAAAACTCAATATGCGAAGGCGTTACTTCGTGAACGACCGACAAACTCCTTACACCCTGATCCCTTCTCTCTAAAATTCCCCTCCATTTCCAATTTTTGTATAAGATGTAATTCCTTTACAACAATGTTCCAAACGATACTAGATCACTAGCCGAACACATCGCCATAAGAATAAAATCTGTGGAAATGTACTAAGTATTCTCTCTTCCTTTTACAACTACAAAATGTTTTCGTTGCTGCCAATGCCGAAAAATGTCGCTGTTCATTTAGTCCAAACAATGGGGATCGTATTCTAGCAACTGATCAAGGCGAACTTTGATAAGTAGTTCCTGATAATAGATTCTCAAAATTTGTATCACTAAAGTTTATCATTATATAATTTACAAAAATAATACAAAACTCTTATCCTGGTGAAATAGCTACATGGAAGCTGAAATCCGTATATTTCTTTCCCGTTCTCTAGCTTGTCAGGCCTTTTTTTTAATATATCTTTATTGCTTTAAATAATATATTAAAAGTTAACTACAACATAAAGAATATACAGTAGGAGGACAAAAAAATACGAACACTTGAGAAAAGGTATGACGTATTTCACACCTGCAGTACAGCCGCGCCACCTGCAACAGAAGTCTACTACCTTGTGTAGGTATCAGTCTCTCAACAGCAGTCACCTGCGTTGCATGCATCCATCGAACTGTCTGTGATAAGTTGAAATATCAGACCTGTCAGAATTCCTAAGAAGAATGATTGTTGGAGCGCGTTTAAATGGAGCATCGGTTACGGAGGCAGCAAACCTTTTGAGGTTTGCAAGGAGTACGTTATTAGTCGTTATGTCAGCGTACACAAAAGAGGGTAAGACGACGTATTCAAAGCACAACAGTGGCTGAAAGTCAAATCTTGCTGATAGAGATAAACGGGTCTTGAAGGGCATAGTAACTTGAAAGCACAAGCAGTTTTTATTAGAGATAACATTCAGAATGAACAGCCATCTCCAGGACTCGGTTTCAACAAAAACTGTCAAAAGGGAACTTGATGCTGCGAACATTTATGGCAGAGAGGCAATTCGTAAGCACTTGGTGACAACAACTAATGCTTTCAAGTGACGTCAATGGTGTAGAGATCACAAAGGCTGGTCCCCATAGCATTCGCAACAGGTAATATGGTCAGATGAATCGTCATTCGCCGTATTTCAGACGACCGGAAGTGTTTATGTCTGGAGACAAGTTTTTGTCCAGAGAAGCGTTTAATCCTGAATGCCTCTTGCCGACTGTGAAGCATGGGGGGGGGGGGGGATATCTTAGTGCGGGCTTTGACCACTTATTATTATGCATGGGAGAATCGTATCCAATCATTATCTAGGCATTCTAGGGGATCATGTCCATCCTTTTGTCCAGACTGTATTCCCTGAAGAGCTACCGCCTTAATACGACAACGCCCCAATCCACACTGCTAGGTGTGCTCAAGCATGGTTCGAAGAGCATGACGATGAAGTTGAACATCTTGCCTGGCCCCCTCAGTCTCCGGACTTGAATATTATTGAACATTTATGGTAGTATTTAAATCCAAACTTCTTTGCCGATTTCCATCTCCATTCAGCCTTGGGGCCGCGGTAGCCTAGTGGTCAAGGTCGTGGACTAGCGACCGGCGGTTTTCGTTCAGTCGCGGGTTCGATCCTTGTCTGCCAAAGACCCGCCTTGTAGCCGGGGCTGATGCACGTTAAATCTGTTCGGGGTCCAAAGTCCTCCCGTTGGCGTGGTGTGGATGTTAGGAGAGGGGGGTGCCAGCTCGGGTGTCGTCCTCGTCACTTGACCGTGGTTCAAAATTACGAGGTCCGTCACCAATAGCCCTCGTGTTGCTTCAGTGCGACGTTAATATAAACTAAACTAAAAAAACTCCATTCAGCCTTTCGGAATTAGAGACGATTCTGCTGGAGGAATGGTTTAAAATTCCTTTAAATATTGTCCATGACTTTTATGCATCTGTCCCACGTCGCATTAAATTTGTACTCCAGTCAAAGCGCGGTCCAACCCCCTATTAATATTTTCCATTATTTCACAGGTTTTCGTATTATTTGTCCTTCATCTGTATATTATATGTAAGCAAGATTTTAGCATTTGAAATGAATCTATTTTTATACATTTTATTAAAGATGTAAATGAACTAAAAATTACATGCCTGTCGAATACTTACATTCACTATTGTGTGAATTGGCTTGAGTATTTAAGTGTCTAATTAAGAAAGAACAATTTAATTTAAATTTAAGTAAACATATTATTAACATATTAACCCTGTTTTGAAAATAAATTCTTTCAAAATTGAGGTTTCTTTAAGGACACTGTCTCTATAGAACGTTTCGAAATCTGTCCTAATACGAAGGTATCATTTCGTACTAGGCAGATCCAAACTGTGACTCTTTTTATACGTAAAATCATGTGTTCGGAGAATGCGACAAGAACCCACATTCTAATGTTGGAATGTTGAGTCAAGCACGTGGATTAGTTACGCTTTGGTACTGTTACTTGGACTACATTAAACCTTGCATTATTGAGAGATGGTTTATTTCTTCTGCAATCGCACCTTGCAAAAGAAATAAAAAAAGTTTTCAATATATTTCCACAGTTTCACATCAATGTAATTCTGCAGTTATTGCTTGCCTAAAACTGCAAATTAATGGAGGATGCACCTTGCTTATCCTCATGCAGTAGCCATAATCTTCGGGCTAGGTAAACATTGCTTCAGTGTATGTACTGCGTATTCACCAAGGTTAATCCTTTTCTCGATTCCTTTCTGTTGTCGTATGTATTCTATTTTTTAAATCAGGCTACATATCTTATTGGAAAGGGTGCCTTACTCCTTGCTACAAATGGCATTATCTGAAATTTCTGATTCCTGAAGTGGCCGCAGTAGCCTGGTGGTCATGCTCGTTACCGATGGTTTTCGTAGATTCAGCCTTCATGCCTCTAAAAGACCGCCGTGTAGCCGGGACTGAAGAACGTTAAATCTATTATGGCCTCAAAGTCCTACTGTTGGGGTGATGAGGAAATTTTGAGAAGGAGGTGCCAGCTCGTGTGTCGTTCTCGTCACTTGACCAGGATTCAAAATTGCAAGGCCAGTCGCCATCTATTGTTGGCAATAAATCGTAATGTCAGTGGAATGCAAATTGGTATGCATCATTAAAAAGAATGCAAAAGTTGAAAGTATTAGAACTATAACGTCACTCTCTGTAAAGCGTTGAGATTTTTTCATTTTCTTTCGAATTTTGAATAATCTTTTATTTGCTCCTTGAACTTTTATGTTACGCCCTTTATTCTTGAAAATAATTCTCTTTACCAATAAATGGTTGCGGGGGAGATTGTCCCCCGGAATCCGGTTTGTAGCTCCAAATTCTTTGGGTGAGCTCGGTTCCCTTTGGCATTCTGCCAATATCCTTCGTGTTGCTTCTCAGAGCGACGTTAACAAAACTAACCTAATTTTCTGAATTCATGTGAAGCTCATTTATTGCACTTTTAATCTTTTATCTTGTTCCCGAGTTTGTCACCGACGGTTTTGCAACACGCGACTTTCTTCTCGGAGGGAGGACTGTTTGAAATGGAGCTCGGGCTCCATAAAATTCTACTGTCACTCACTCGCTGTTGAAATGGAGCCGTTACCACCAGGGCGCGTTCTGCGTTATTGCCAGAAAGGAAAGGTACCTTCCCAAGAGCCATTATTTTTCTTTGGAACTATTCTTCGAAACAACTCTTTGACGCGCTCCCTGGATACCCTAGCGATAATTCTCTATTTTCGACCCTTTTTCTTGTCAACCTTTTTTACCTTTTTCTTCAACTTCACGTCTAGACCACAGTTTAATCTTGTTTGGCGCAGCATAGTCATATCCGGCTCTTGCGCCAATAAACTTTACACTCACTCACACTCACTCGAAACAACTCTTAACAGTTCCATTTCGCTGTTGGCTATCTCCCAGCGCAATGTTATTGCGGACAGTATGGGCTGCGCTATTATTAAATATGAAATCATGCAAAACAAAATTTAAATTTCATTAGTATATAACATTATACAAATTATCCGGGGGGAAAATTACGCTTATCCTAGAGTAAAAAAATAATTCTTGTAACTTACTGAGAACTATAGCTGCTTTAAGGAGGATATCGCATGTCTTACGTTATATTTCATCCCATTCAAACCGTTAATATCAGTACATCTTTAGAGACTTTTTGAAGCTCGACCTTCTTTTATGCGTCCTTTCTCTGAGAGGGTGAAAGAAATCATCAAGAAACTCAGCCTACATGACTTGGTTGTTCAACAGCGAAATTTTATTAAATTTCCTCCTTGGAATATCCCAAGGTTTCTGTATCACAACCCCTTTGCCTTATAGAGTAAGAGCACCACATGTCCAATTATTTTCCAACGTCTCTTTCCTTTCCATCGGAATCAGTACGCGGATTTTATTCCGATCTACACGAACGGATCGAAAGGAACTGGATATGTCGGCTGTGGTGTCGTTTCGAACGACATCAGGCACAGTTACCGGCTCGACTATTCCTGTAGTATATATACTGCCGAAGCCGTATCCATTTACTGTGCCCTTAAATTGGTCGAAAAATCTAGTTCCAGGAAGTTCGTCCTTTATACTGATGGCAGGAGCGTCCTGGAAACATTGGGCAATCTGAACGATCGCAGTCATCCTACTGTGGTTGACATTGCAGATTTTATTTGTAGTCTGTATAGTAGGGATTATCTTATTAAATTCTGTTGGATACCTAGTCATGTAGGTATTTTGGGCAATGAACAGACGGACTCAGCTGCACGTTAAGCAACGAATACTCTGCAGCTCTCAGTCCCACTTGAGGACATACAACGTCACATTTTAAATTCCATTAATCAGGCATGGCAGGTATATTGGAATCTTCAACATAATAACAAGCTACACTCGGTGAAGCCGATCATTGGAGAATGGCCTGTTTGTCCAATGCGAAGAGCGGATGTCAGATTGACCCGCCTTCGCGTTGGACACACTCGATTTACCCATAGACATCTTTTATTTCGGGAGGGTGCTTCCGAGTGTCCTTCCTGCCATGTCCCTTACACGATTCATCATATTTTAATTATGTTTCCTGTTTTTAATCATCGTATTTTTTTAATCATCTGTTTTAAACCTTTCTGACTTGGTGGGGAATCCCCCCCACACACACACCATAACTTATTTGCTTTTTAAGACATATTGGCTTTTTACACCAAATTTGAATTTTTAACTTTTTACCTGTATTTTTTCTTTCCGTAAATTTCTGTTTTAGTATTATAAATTTTAATTCTTTTTAACAAATGTTTGGCGCAGTATAACCTACCTCGGCTCTTGCGCCATAAAAACCTCAGTCACTCACTGCTTTAAAGAGGCCGATGAGAACCAACTTTTAAACATACTCTTAAGCAATTAATTCTCGAATTATAAGGAATCTAACATTTCATATAATGCGACTAAATAGAACAGTATCTTATTGTACTGCATTGCTTTACATGCAACAGTAAATGCATATATATCTGTTAACAACAATGCTTTTTTTTTTTTCTTTTTCAGAGATTATTACTTTCTTGAATATATCACCAGACTTCGACTCCTCATCGGTAAATTATTGCAACAAGAATTTCTATGACTATATTTATTACTCGAATATCGCAGCTTTTGTCATAGCGTTATTAATGATTCTGCTTCATTTTCCCTGCTGCAGTATGTTCAGATATACCAGCTATATGCTAGCTCCATTCTAATGATTTGTTGTAATTTTTTACATCATATGCTACACTATTTAAATTTGAGAATTATATAAATAAAATTGTTTTTACATTTTAGTTTTTTTTTCTTGCTTGAAATATGTTAATTTACAAGTTTCTTAAATTCGAAGAACATATCATCAGTAATCTGATGGCAAGTTTGGTATACGAGTGTATTTATAAAATCATAACTAATATCCAAAGGGATAACCCATGCTTCGACAAAGATGATTGCTTAAACAGAATACATTTTATGTGCATTATGTTGTAAATTCAAATTCTCTCTCGTGAGTTTAAAACTGTGCAATGTTTTAATTATCTTGGATCTCTGGTTGACACAAACGACGTTTCTGTAATCCAAAATCTTATTTCACAGGCCAACAAGACGTTCTTTTGAGTCCATTCTTTATTGAGAATCCGCTTTCTCTCCAGAGAAACTAAGTTTATTCAAACAACTCTCATAATCCGATCTTAACGTATTGCTCCGAAACATGGTATCAAACTAAAAATAAAGGGAATATAAAATTTCAGTTTCCGTGCAAAAGTGTTCTCGGACGTATTCTCGGGGGCGTCAAAGAAATGTGTCTTAATTTTAACATTTTAATTCTGAAATTTACAGAAGTTTTAAAGAACCTGATACCACTAAGTGGTATTAATGTGATATTAATGCCACCATGCTTCTTATTGGTAGAAAGGATAAAAGAAAAAAAAAAAAAAAGTCCAGTAAGAAAAAAAAATTGTAAAGCCTCTTACTTGTCATAAAAGGGGAGGTCCGGGGTAGCCTAGTGGTCATGATTTCGGATTCGTAGCCGGCGGTTTTTCTTCAGTCGCGGGTTCGATTCGTGGCCGCCAATGACCCGCCGTGTAGTCGGGGCTGATGCACGTTATATCTGTTCCGGGCCCAAAGTCCCCCAAGAGTGTGGTGTGGATGTTAAAAGAGGGGGGCACCAGCTCGGGTGTCATCCTCGTTACTTGACCGTGGTTCAAAATTACGAGGTCCGTCACCATTGGCCCTCGAGTTGCTTCTAGTGAGACGTTAATAAAAACTGAGCTAAACTAAACTCGATATGCGAAGGCGTTATTTCGTGAACTACCAACAAACTCCTTACACCCTGACCCTTCTTCTCTCTAAATTTCCCCCCGTTTTCAATTTTTGTTTTCATGTAATTCCTATACAACAATGTTCCAAATGATGCTAGATTGCTAGCGGAACATGTCGCCACAAGAATAATATCTGTGGAAATGTACAAAGTGTTCTCTCTTCATTTTATAGCTACGAAATCTTTTCGTCGCTGCCAATGCCGAAAAATACCATTGTTCATTAAGTCCAAACAATGGTGGTCGTATTCTAGCAACTGATCTAAGCGAACTTTGATAAGCACTTCCTGATAATCAGTTCTCGTCAATTATTTTTATTAATAAAGTTTTAATATAAAATTTACAAAAATAACATAACTCGTATCATGATGAAACAGCTATATGGAAACCGAAAACCGCATATTCTCTTCCCGTTCTCCAGCCATTCCTTAGCTTGTCGTGCATTCTTTCTAAAAACCGGGACTTTCTTAAAACTTCGCGGTACGCGAATAAATAGTTAGAAATCGGAACTATCCCGGAAAAAAGCGGGACGTCTGGTCACTTTAGTTTAGATGTTTGTTTCGCCACTTAAATTTTTGCTCATGTGTTTCAAAGGACACTGCTTATGTTTGCATAGGAACATAGAGATAGTTATAACTATTTTTATAATGGTAGTGGAATACGACCTCTGTAAGTTTTATTGTTCAGAAATTCATTTTCTTATTGTTAGAGGATCTTAGTTGGATTCGAAGTCGCATCTTCGATTCTAGAATGCGTAGTTGGGAATTCTCAGTGGATGAAAACGTCACTTTCTCTGCGACTTCAACCGAATTAAAAGAAAATTTTTGCATTGCCTTTTAAAAAGCAGTAATTTGCGTTGTTTTTTACACCTAGACGTGTCACACTTAATAATTGTTTAAAGTGATACAAAAAATAAGTAGATGATCAAAATAACAAGGCATTAGTAGAGTATATAATTTTATTACTTAAAATATGAAAGAATATACAGATCGGAAGTACTCATGATTTAAAGATGGAATTTTGAACTGGAAGAAAATAATAATTTAAGATATGACTTCTCTGATTCCTAAAACTGGAACGATCAAGAATTTTTGTTCAATTACCACTTCCTGTAATGCTTCTTATTCCTAAGCCTTGGATTATCAAATGATGCAATTTTAATAAGCAGTGACTCATAGATACAAATAGTACACATTCCGCAAATCATTTAAGGAAAGTTTAGTTTTTATTAACGTCGCATTAAAAGCAACACGAGGGCTATTGGTATTTCTCTATTTCAATCGTATCGACGAAGCAAACCAAAACTTCGAAATGACGAGAGAAATGTCTCTTTCACATTTTAATAAATCATACACACGCATAAAACTTTTCAGAATTTACATTCTCTTAAAAACTTTCATTACAAGCATCATTTCATTACAAACTTCGACTACACTCCCAACAGAAACAAAAAAAAAATGTATTCCCCCCCCCGTCTGGCGCCAGCACCCTGGCGTCCTCACATATCAAGTTTCGT
>BMAW01121265.1:439877-450607 GCA_019974015.1 Nephila pilipes | reverse complement strand
TGGAAATTATATAAAGAAAATAGTTAAAAAGTTAAGAACGAGTGTTTCAAATATAATGTATAAAATATAGAGAATTTTAGTCATTTTTACTTTGTAATATTTTGATACATGTACTAAATTATATAATTACTTATATTTACGTACTAAAAGCATGTAAACTGAACTTTTTTTATTTGTCAGAAAGAAATTCAGTAGCCTTAACCCGTTCGCTCCTAGCGTATCACTGGCTATACGCTCGTGTTTGTTCTCCTGGGCCCAGCATATCACAGGCGATACTCTCAGTGAGTGTTTTCTACTGTCCAACGTATCAATAGAGATACGCTAGATGCAAACGTTTCATTTGATTTTTTTAATATTACTATATGGCTTTACAATACCACGAAATCTATATAGATAGGTTATTTGGAGAGTTGACCTTGATGATATGGGGTTAGATCTCATTTATGCTTATCAGGAGGGGGAGGAGTAATTGTTAAAAGCACGTGCAGCAAAGCGGCTCTTTAAATGTAATGACATGATTTAAAGGAAACACTAGCTTTCGGCTTACATTTTTCTTTCTTGCTTGCTTCTTAGAAGTTCGAAGGAGAATTTATGGCCCTTTTGGGGGGGTTAGGGTTTTTGGTAGCAGATGCTCACAGCTATTCGTTTCATTCAGTCGGTTTTTATTTGCAGCGACAGTTATGATGAAAAGAAAGTATTTATCTGATACTGAGATTAGCGAAATAATGAATGAATCTGACAGTGATGTTAGCGAAAATAATCCAAATCTGTACATAGACATTAAATTTAAAAAAAAATGTGCCCTTTGATCAAAATCTTGCGTGAAGCGTCAAAATATGTGTGTAAGACATATGATGTTGGACTATGTATTGAATTTTTTTTTATAAATATTCCATACAGCAAAAAAAGATTTATCTTTTATATTTATATATTTCATATAATGATACATCATTACGCCATGAAATTTATGTAATATATGTAAAGATATTTTGTATTTTCTTAAAAGTATGATTTTTTATGTAATTTTATGTATAAAACATTGAATTTTCGATTAAATCTTTTTTTCTTTTATATATATTAAGTTTAATGCATTTTAAAAAATATATGTAAATACCAAAATATTTTAATGAATAGCCGATTTTAGAGGAATTTTTTTCACGAATTAGGCTATGTATCTAAAATCATCTGGGCACAGAGTGACACTCTGCGGTATGAAGCCGCGTGCCCAGAGAAGCACTTCTCTTTTCTCCGTCCTGTAGCGAAAGAGTTAAATCTCTCTCAATATCTTAAACTCAAAATATATCTAAAAATAATATATATCTAAATAAGTTTTATTATAGAACAATAGAAAATTTTTTGGTAAAAACTGAAAAGTTTTAATATAACTCTCTAATTTCAAAAAAAAAATATTAAAATAATATATACATATATATGCAATGTAATAATACATTTTGTCAAAAGAGTTGTTAAACAATGTATTTAACTCACTTAATGTTGAAATCCATGATATTTAACATTGAGTTGTAGGAAATTTTACAATTTAGTTATTTTAAATTCATGTTAAACTTTTGAAAAAAATAGCAACACTAATTTATAAAATTTTATATATGTGTGTATAATAATAAATAAAAAACTAAACTATTTAAATTAAAAATAATATTAAATTTAAAAATTATGAATATGTGTACGTCTGCATACTAATTATTCTATATTAAAATGTTTGATACTTTAAGACATTCTTGAATATTAAAGGAGAAACAACATTGCAAATATATTCAAGCAAAATTTAGGTAAGCGTTTATTTGATTTTACAGTCAATGCAAAGATTTTAGGAAGAGGAAAATCGCAGCTTTAGGTAACGAATTTTTCGTTTCTAAAACAGATAATTTATTTCATTACTAAACAATTTTATAATTTTAAATTTCATATTAAAAGAGAAGTTTCAATTGTTTTTTCAACATAATTCCCTTTTAATTTTAACTGAGAAGCATCGTATAATCGCCATACCACAAATAAACTCTTTTATACCAATTGTATTTTAAATTTTGAGTTAATAAAACTTTTTAAGTAAAACTATCTAATATAATCTCTGGAACTACTTCAAAAAATTTTCCACAGATAAATATCGTTTTACTCTTCCCTAAAGCATTCGTATATTCTTTTTTATAGTACTTAATATTTTTGGCAGTAAAATTTCTTTTAAAACTAAACTAAAGACATTTCTTCGGCTTGAAAAATATGAACAGTGCTTACATTATTTGCTATGGCAAACTGAATCTATTTTAAAAAGAAATTATTGAACTTTACATCAATCTATCAAAAAAATAAATCAGTTACTAATTTTAATTCTCACAACAAAAATGATGAGATATGAGTGATTAATCATTGATTTCAAAGCGCCAAATATCAAAATGGAAAAAAGGTCATTCATTATATAATTTTGTTGATGGCAAATTTCTGAAAATAGTTAGTCTTATAAAAAAGAAAGACATCATATTAGTTTTATCGATTTTTTTAATGTTTCAAGTTATTTAATTACTTTTAACAATGTCGTAACATGATGTCCTAAATTTCTCAATGTATATTCTTAAGAATCACTCGAAACAAAAAGAAAAGCTTTTGTTTCATTTGATATTTTAGTTAATTACTAGACAATTTGAAATAGTTAGATAGTTGGTAATAGGAAATATTTCATTTTTAATTGGCATATCTGTTGAAAACAATTTACGAAGAAAATTATGGTAATTATGGCTGCCGAAATTTACATTCCAAAAACTATAGTAACTGAGTTCAATGTCTGATAATCTTAAATAATGAATGTGATTGCCTCTAATATTAATACAGACAAGACAGCATTGTTCCATGCGCAATATTACATCTTTTTTTAACTTAATTAGTTCTAAGTCCAATTGATTTGTCAAATCAGCTTGGAGACAGTAATGGGTGGTAATGCAGTAATATGTCTCCCTAATATACCTCTAATATTTTCAATTTGGTGCCAAGCCGGAGACCGTTCCGACCAGAACTATGAATAATAATCTCCACATGAAAAGGTAATTCAAGTATTCCACCAAGCATGTTCAGTGTTTTTTAGCTTTATCGCATTATGAGGATGAAGGAGGTAGGGGGAGCAATTGGATCAAGAATGTTGTATGGGTATAACTGAGGATTGACGGTGTCTCTTGGGATGATATTCCTAACAGTGCCACCATACTAAGAGTTAACGTCCCACAAACATTCTCTAGGTTCATCAAATCTTTCTCTTATCTTACTGCATCTACCTCGACTCATCGATAAAGAATATAGACCTCAATTGAACTCCAAATTATGCGTGAGCATACCCAATTAAATCTTTTATTTCAGAGTCATGATGATTGAGTTCACATAGTGATGGACATCTTGTATATAAACATCCTTCAGGAAACCATCTGCGAAGAGTTTATCTGAATAATAACCTACCAATGACCGCTGCAAGAGAATATTAGAGTTCGGTTGATATAGCCATTCAGCGTCTCCTTGCACGAGACACAGACGCTCGTATTTGAAGATAACTCGTAGTCATCTTCAAACGCGAGTATCCGTCATCTGCTTCACTCATAACTCTAGGCCTTCCTCAGTTATACTTTCTAGAAGCCTATTCTGATCTTAGAAGCACAGTCACAGTCTATGAATCCGAAAAGGACTCAACATTCTTCTACTTAGAATTGACTCTATACCGCTTTTATTCACCCTATAGCTAGTCTTCGAAATTCTACAGATAATTGATGCCAAGTGCTCATACCTTAAGTATGATTCTCTCGAAATTCAGCTACACAGTTTATAGTTGAAAGAACAGCAAACCGTTATAAAACCTGTTTCTTCTGCGTTTGTAATGACGTTGAATGACAGCAGTTCCTCTAATAATTAGTACGTAATTATTTCTGGCTTTGTAATCGCACATTTTTCTGACTTTTCCTTTACTTTTAAAAACCTGTGAAGTTCTGCTGACTAAGAAATTCTGGTTTTATATATAAACTGTAAATTTTTAGAAAATCTTCATTGTCTTCGTATTTCTTTCAAAAAGCGAATTTTAAAAGGTTTTTAGTTTAAAAAATATAATTCCTATTTAATCTTCCAAAACATTTAGCCGTTCATCAAAGAGAAACATTGTTTTATTACTATTATTATTGTTCTATAGAATATTTCATGTCGTATTTCAAATACATCATGAAGATAATTTGTACTAAAAGAGTGAACATTTCACTAGATTGCTGTTTTAACAGCGCATTTCTCAAATAAAATATTTAAAGTAAGATAAAAGTATAATATATGCTCGAAAAGACTTTTTTTCTTTATTTTTCCTTTATCCTTGCACAATAATGCAAGCTAGTTGTTGCGCTGTCGTTTAAAAGGTAACAGCTTGCTCGAAGACACAAGGTTGTGCTCTTGGACGATAATGACATTTTAAATACCTTTTGAAACAGTTTTTACGAAAGTAAGACAGAGTAAACGACTGATTACTTAGGGAAAATCCAAGCTTTTACCGTGACATATTTTCAATTTACGCTGTAAGAGGATTGACATCACATAGTTCGATAAAGCTCCAGTTTTTTTGTAAGTAAATAATTGGAAGAATTACACAGTTTCTGCGTTTCTTATTTTGTAGATATTTCTGAATTGTTTTTATATAGATATAAAAGTGTTAGACGGTACAACATTGCATGGCCATTGGCGCTGCAAAGGCAGTAATTAAAATCTGTTAAACCATACTAAGAAGCTTTTCAAAAGTTATCCTTTTTTAAAGTGCGTCTCGAATATCTTTACCCTTTAAATTATAATATGAAATAATTTATTTATTAGTGTGATCCTTGTGTATAAAACAATTGATGATTACATAGGAATATGATTGAGCAATTTCAGCTGACACAAATTCTTTAACTTTAGGTTTTTATTTTACTAAATAATATATTATGCAGCTAATTTTAAATACATAATGCAAATTATAGCACTTTCACTAAAGGTAAGACTGCTTTTTAAAGTTCCCATTTCGACACAAAAAAAGTTCAGGATAAGTATTTGCTTGGATTTGCAGCAATGAGTGGATAGTAGTAATCATAATTCATTGCGTATTTACTACCTTAGTCTTTTTATCTTAGTAAAACATTGAATTATCGTTCATATATAAGGTTAAGATTTGTTGCGGGAAATTTCATTACTATTGTTATTCCATGTTGAAAAAAATTTCTTACACACCTTTTTCTTTGCTTCCAAGAAAAAATGTATTTTTCCTAAGCATTTTGGTCTATTTTTAGTCTAGTACTTACTTCAGGTTTTATTATTATTATTTATTATCTCTTCACAAAAATTATGATATTGAAATTAATAAAAAATTAATAGTCGAAAGAATAATAAGAATATTGGAATTAATGAAAAGTTATTATGAGGAATTTTTGAAAGATATCTGATAAGAAATGTATCTCAACATACAAAAGCTAAGAAAATATTTAAAAACTCAAAGCTAACACTATAAATAAAATTGAAAATTTAGTATATTTATCCTATATTCTTAAAAAGGAAATTCAGATTCTTTTTTTCTTTTATTGCTGGTGCAGTACATGAAAAATTCAATTACAGCCCTGTGTACTATATTCCATGTTTTTTATATGTATTATTTTCAAATTTTTCTATAGAGAAATGTTTTCCTTTTGGTTAAAAGATCATGTTTCGGAATATGAGAAATCGGTCCGGACGTGGAAATTTCAATTCTAATGCGGAGAACATTCAAACTTTTCGTGCGCAAATAGGAAAGTGAAATATTTCATTCTAATTTTCAGTTAAGCAGTAAAATTTAATGTTAAAGGATGAAAAAAGGGAAATTTAAATTTATTAGGTAAAGTACTTATTATCATACCGATGCTCATTTTGTATTATATTACCACGAAGCTTTCAAGCTACAATGGCGCAGAGATAAAGCACTCGTCCACTGAACGAGGATTCCTGGGTTCAAACTCCAGTGTTGATAACTTTAAAGATGCACCTCGATGGTTCTTTTAATTGTTCTCTTTTTTTTTTTCTTGTATAGTTTCTAAAAACCTTTCCAGATTATTCTGTTTCCAGAGCAGTGTTAAGGATTATTCTTATGTATTAAATAAATTCATGTGTTTTCAACCAAGTATATAGTTGCTCTTAGTCCTGTAATGAATCACATTATTCATTTATCTATTGTGTACAATTCAACCTGCTTCAGTGTGTGTGTGCGTGCGTGCGTGAATGGGGGGTCTCTCCAGACTTTTTAATTCTCTCGTGATCGAAATCTATCACTATTGGCCTTACGTTGTTATGGTACTGTGTTAATGCTACCGAATCAAACAGAAAATATTGGTTGGTACTTCTTCAAAATTTAAACAAAAAGAAGCTAATCAACCTAATGAAAACAACTAAAAGATTAAAATGAGAATGTATGTTATTTTCCTTCCCAGAATCCATTTTATTTAATGGAGGAAGTATCATACCTAAAAGACCAATAGCTATGGCATTCCATTCGCAAATTTAAGATATAACCGATCAGAGAGTTTAAATACATCTAATTTTATGTCCTTTTAATTTCAATTAAATTTTGAAAGATATTAAACTGTAAGATTCTGTAATCTCTATTTTTGTTTGTTTTTATGACACCAAAAAGATATGTCTTTCGAAGAAAATAAATATTATTTAGAAACTGAAAATTATATTATTATTTTTCAGTTCTTAATAAAGGTGCTTATTACTCGAAAGATTTCTTTTTGTCGTAGAAATTAATTACTAAATTTTTCATAGTAAATAAATATCTAATTAAATACATATTTAAATATACATCAAAACTCTTCTTTTCTTTTCATTATTTTTATGCAAGAGCTAGTGGATACCCTGTATATGAATATACATTTAGTTTGAAAGCGAAACTAGAACTAATTGTATTCTAAATACTCTTCTAATTAGCATAATTCATAACAATAGCTACAAATCTAACCAAAGAATCATAATTATCCTTGAATTATTAATAAAATTTAAAATATCGTAAATTTATATGTCAATAAATAGGTTCAAATCATAAAAAATCTCAGAATTTATTCATTTAATTCACTAAATATTCTTAAAGTTTCAAAGAGAGAAATGGAATTTCAAAAAGTAGTTAATAGGAATTAAGACTTGAAAGAAATAGAGTACTTCCAGTTCCTTTACATTCACTTTAATTCGAAAACATATGTAATGCTTTGGACTACTAAATTTATTTTAAGTAGAATTATCTAAACAAGTGGATGCCGCATATATTTTGAATGCAAGATAAATTACCTTTTCTAGAAAAACACGCTCCTGAAAGAAATGAAAAAAAATAATTAAACGTTCAAAGAAAATTAAGAAATTTGCATGTACGTGACAAAATTAAGCTTTTCTGGCAGAATCAAACGAATTACTACTATGAATGAAAAAATCATCGAACAATTTCCTTTTTTAACGAGGAAGTACACTTTTTTTACAACTTTTTGTGAAGGATAGGAAACAATGTAACTGAATTAAAAAGAGACCATTCGAATTATGCAACCTCACGAAAATTAATTCTACTTTTATTTTGGCACTTTATCAAAATTGTTTCTTTCAAAAGATACAACTAATTACTCAAATTAAGAAAAAGGAATATAAGTACTTAAATTTATTCCAAGCGAAATAAGAGATCACAATAAGATATGAACAATCAAAAGGTGTGTGCCAAAAAAATTCCATTAATAAGAATTTAAATATTAAATGTCTACTTTCCCATTTTCTCATGCGTTTCAAATACCATCAAGGTAATTTAATAAAACAGTATACTATTACATAAAGGTATTCTAGTATTTTTGTAGAAAATAGCATCTAAATAAAAGCTTATAAATATTTTTGGAGAAGAATATAAAATTCAATTAAGTACGAGGAGTAAAGGTGTAATTATTGCTAAGAAATTACACAGAGATATCTGGATAAAAAAAATTTCTCCATATTAATTTATTCTTATGTTCATAATATTGTAAATTACAGTTATTAATGTTGATTTGTTTGATTTCAAGAAATGTCGAATGAAGCTTTAACATTATTGTAAAGTATTACCCCAGAAAATTTTAAGATTTCAATATTCCCAAAAAATAATCGATGCAAAAAAACTTAATTTTATTCATTATTCTTATACTTTTCTTCATAGTTATCACACACATTGTGCATATACATTTCATCCTTCGTTTATTAACCTTTCAAAGGCCGTCATTGAAAGTCTCAACAGATTGAAATCTATTTTCTCTTTACTGTAAGTTACTTCAATCTACAGCTTAAGGAAACCAAACAAATCAGTATTAATACCTGTAATATAACATTCGGTACATAAAGATCAATTAATACGCAGAATAAAATTTATCCTCAGATATCTTGTGTTTCTCAGTAATAATTCAGACATTACGATACCGTCTCGTAATTATGCATGAAGCTCATTTTTAATGAATTTCCTCGCACACCCTTTCATAAATTTAACCTTTAAATGCTTATTTATTCCAAAAATCTTTTTACGTGCAACGATGATTTAAGTCGAGGGGTACATTTATTTAAATATATATATACAAATTATGATTACGTTTTATGTTTTCAAAAAGAAATATATTATTTCTCGTAGTTTGCTCATTTCAAAATATACAAGAATCTGCTAGTTAGAAATAAAATCAGTTTTAGTTGCATAAAATGCTAGAAAAAGTAGACTTTCATTTTTTAATCTCGATTAGATACTACAACTCGGGAAAAGCTAATTTAAAAACGAAGTTCTGAACATAAGAGGGTTTTTCGAAAGAATTAACGTTGATTTAAAGAATCGGTTCCTGATCTTTCTTCATCCCCTCCCGCCCCTTTACGAAAGAAAAAAAAATTACTAATCTCTTTTCCCCAAAAAACCCAATTCCATTTCTAGAAATTAATAATGTAACCCAAAGTTATCCATTTTTTCACTCTTTCCAATGCATTTTATTCCACATAATTAAAAATATTAATCTAGGTTTGAGAAGAAATGTAGGATAATCCACAGCATTAACGTTATCCTTAAAAATTCATGGTGACATGTTGATAAGATCCTTAATCTTCAAGCGACTTGTCTAAATGTTTAAATATGAATTTTGTTGATTGTGCCGGAATATATGCACAAACTTTCGTACACTGTAAAACTGCTCGTTCAAGTACTTCTGAAAAATGTATTTGGAAACAAAACTATAATGCACCAATATCTACTTTTAATTAGGACTGATCTTCCTTCAAAAACATTTAGAACCATTTGTTAAAATATGGGTTTAAGGGTTTTTAATATTGAGCAAACTTTCAAGTATTGTCCAGAGAAGCGACAACTGGTCCTCAACGCTCCTTTAAGTTACCCTTGGACCGAAAACGCACAATTATATCCATTAGACATCCATCATACACGTACTGATCCTTCGGGGTATTATCGGTTTCCAGACGTTTTTGAACTGTGGCCCTTTTTCGGAACAAAATTACTCATCAATCCTTTTTTAAAAAAATATACCCGATTCATGAGCCATCCCTCCTTTCACCATAAATTTCCAATTTTTTAGGATCATAACAATTTTTTCAAACACTACGGATTTTTACTGCGTATTGGAATACACAAAGATTGTACTTGTTAAAAATTCGTACTTTTCGTAAAGATAATGGAAATAAATCTGTAATGCACAAATATCTACTTGTAATGCGGAAACATATTGCTGAAGAGATTGCTAAAACCATTTTTTTTTTAAATTCGCGTCTTATAAATTCTAGTATTAAGCAAGCTTTTCAGAGCATACTTCAACTTTTTGCCCAGGCAGCTGGACCTCAACACCCCCTAATTTTACCTTCGACAGTAAACCCCTCTCAGATTCCTCTTACTAATGGGTGGTGCCAACCCCGTTAGAATGTGATGGTCTAAAGCTACACGAAGGCTCTCGACGATGAGCCTGTGATTTTGAAACGCACGAGCACAAGGGGCTCGTGTAGATATTTCTCCTACTTTCACTTCATCATCCAAGAAGTATTTCTGGTAGAGATTCATTTCAGAAGCCTCAAAATCTTATTACTCCACCAAATGAAATCTTTAATGTAATCAAGATTTAAATCCCTCTATTCCATTTCAAAACCGTTGCCTGCGACGTTACAGACCACAATTTCCCGTAACGTTGGTGAACTCCGTGCTTATTACTTGAAATCGCGTGTTTTGTTATTTATACAACACACTTTAAAATGTTTTTGTATATTTCATCATTTTTGTCACAAATATATCAGATAGCATATCTGATATATTTGTGACATTCTTCTTAAAATTATGTATTATTTTTAAAACTGCTCTGAAATGTTGATTTCCATGAAGAAGAAATGCACCTTTGATCAATCTGAGCTCCAACCGACATGTTTCTCGTATATCATCTGCTTCATCTACCTTTCTTTCAGAAGAAGTCTAGAGCTCAAGTATAGGAAGAGGGGGAAATGAACCCCATGCATATGAAGGTCACTTCAAATTCACTGCAAAGGATACGTTGCGCTTAAAAATGCATCAAAACCTCTCAGAATAGTTTCGCAGCAATAATTGTTCAATCTGTTATGCTATTCTTGTGCTGTTAATGTATGTAGTTAAGCTCCCTTTCAAACGTTATTTGTGTTAATAATGTGATTTAACAACCCTTCTTTCGTTGTTGTTCTTGCATAATCGGAGGGTT